>WWET01002557.1:5437-22507 GCA_011038615.1 Limnodynastes dumerilii
GGTGCCGCATCCCCCCCTCTTGCAAGGGTCCCTGTTGCCTCTCCCTGTCACCAGTCTTGGGTGCCCTCTTAATATTTTTTGGGGGGATGAGATGCCCTCTCGCCACCCCATTCCGACGCTTATGTTTATAATGTTTGACAACATAATTCAGTGACCTCTCGTACTTGCAATTTAAAAATACTTCTGTCAAAGGATATATGTATCTCCACCTAAAAATTTCTCTCTCAACTAGGGAAAGCTTTTCCAAGTGAAGTCCTTTTTGTTATTCTTAATGGAACCCCAATAAAGTGGATGTTTTTCCTGTTTTGTGACATCCTGCAGCCTTTATCAAATTTCTAAAACATGCAAATTTGTTAAAACAAGTTGATTGCATTTTTAATAGGGTTATATAAGTCATATTCATTTGTATGGAAATAAGCACTTACTACCTCATTACAAATTTCAATCCTTTTCATCAAGCTTTAATAAGGTGTGATAAGCCAACAATATGCTTGTAACTAAGATTATTACTTACAAAATATAGTGGTAAAATCTAGCATTATTAGTAATATTATTATTTTTGCATAAAATATAAACTAAACTACAAGTAGTTCTTTAATTTTGAAACAAAACACGGTCTAAGGGCCAAATTTACTAAGAGGTGAAAAATTTGTGGGACATCGCCGGAGTTTTGCAGCGATATTTTTTTTTGTAAAGCACCTTTTTTCTAAGGGTCAATTTCCCCTGCGATTTTCAATCTCTAGCAATGTCTGGCGATTTTTTAAAGGATTCATTCGATGCAATTAAGCTTGTAATCGCAGAAAACTCACTGGAGATGATTAAAAAAATATTTTTTTAAGTTATTGAAAAAAAATGGCAATAAATAAAATGGCAGCCAATTAACCCTTTGCATGCTGCGGCATCTAGTTCTTTAAGGCACAGCATGCCCTTGTAATGTAGGGCATTCTGTGCCTTTTTGTACCCTAAGTGGCAGCATGGCAATGGTTAATGGCAAGAAGCAGGGGACGCTACTGCGCATGCGTTTGACGGTGATGAGCAGAATGGCTTCTATATATATAGGTTATGATCAGGGCATATTACTTATTTCTTTATGATAATCGGGGCCATGTAAATGTTTTTTTATGAGTAACTGGTGACTTTACTAGGTATTTTTACTGTATCGGGAACTTTTTGGGTAAGGTTGTCCATTATCATTGCGGCAGCATGCCATTAACCCTTGGCATTCTGCCGCTTAGTGCACTATAAGGCACAGCATGCCCTGGAATACAGGGGCGTGCTGTGCCTTATAGTACTAGCTGCTGCAGCATGCTAAGGATTAATGGCATGCTGTGCAAGGGTTCCTGTTGCCTCTCCCTGTCACCAGTCTTGGGTGCCCTCTTAATATTTTTTTGGGGGACGAGATGCCCCCTCGCCACCCCATTCCAACGCTTATGTTTATAATGTTTGACATCATAATTCAGTGACCTCTCTTACTTGCAATTTGAATACTTCTGTCAAAGGATATATGTATCTCCACCTAAAAATTTCAAGAAAATCTCTCTCAACTAGGGAAAGCTTTTCCAAGTGAAGTCCTTTTTGTTATTCTTAATGGAACCCCAATAAAGTGGATGTTTTTCCTGTTTTGTGACATCCTGCAGCCTTTATCAAATTTCTAAAACATGCAAATTTGTTAAAACAAGTTGATTGCATTTTAAATAGGGTTAAAAAGTCATATTCATTTGTATGGAAATAAGCACTTACTACCTCATTACAAATTTCAATCCTTTTCATCAAGCTTTAATAAGGTGTGATAAGCCAACAATATGCTTGTAACTAAGATTATTACTTACAAAATATAGTGGTAAAATCTAGCATTATTAGTAATATTATTATTTTTGCATAAAATATAAACTAAACTACAAGTAGTTCTTTAATTTTGAAACAAAACACGGTCTAAGGGCCAAATTTACTAAGAGGTGAAAAATTTGTGGGACATCGCCGGAGTTTTGCAGCGATATTTTTTTTTGTAAAGCACCTTTTTTCTAAGGGTCAATTTCCCCTGCGATTTTCAATCTCTAGCAATGTCTGGCGATTTTTTAAAGGATTCATTCGATGCAATTAAGCTTGTAATCGCAGAAAACTCACTGGAGATGATTAAAAAAATATTTTTTTAAGTTATTGAAAAAAAATGGCAATAAATAAAATGGCAGCCAATTAACCCTTTGCATGCTGCGGCATCTAGTTCTTTAAGGCACAGCATGCCCTTGTAATGTAGGGCATTCTGTGCCTTTTTGTACCCTAAGTGGCAGCATGGCAATGGTTAATGGCAAGAAGCAGGGGACGCTACTGCGCATGCGTTTGACGGTGATGAGCAGAATGGCTTCTATATATATAGGTTATGATCAGGGCATATTACTTATTTCTTTATGATAATCGGGGCCATGTAAATGTTTTTTTATGAGTAACTGGTGACTTTACTAGGTATTTTTACTGTATCGGGAACTTTTTGGGTAAGGTTGTCCATTATCATTGCGGCAGCATGCCATTAACCCTTGGCATTCTGCCGCTTAGTGCACTATAAGGCACAGCATGCCCTGGAATACAGAGGCGTGCTGTGCCTTATAGCACTAGCTGCCGCAGCATGCTAAGGGTTAATGGCATGCTGTGGCAGTCATTTTAATGCTGGGTGTTTTTACAGGTCAACAGAGGCTTAGCTAGATATTTTATCGCCAGTGGCAAAAAGGAAAGATGGCACCCCCTGAACCTGAATCCAAACCAATTTAACTTTAAATAATATGATACTGGCGCCCCCTTAGGCTTTGTGCCCCTGGCAGCAGCCCCTGTGGCACAGCCCTAGTCATGGCCCTGCAGGTCAGTATTGAAGGTGCAGCATGTGCACATGCACGGTCGCAATCACAGCAATCAGAAAACAACCCTTTTATTGAAAATAGCATCCAGTCGTAAATGATGTTGGTAGTCGGTAGTAAATTTGGTACTCACCGTACAAATTAAAAGTGGCTATGTTGTTGGGTAAGTGGCAAATACTAGAGAGTTCCAAGTGTAAATATGGTATCAAAGTCTATTACCAGGACTCTGTACGTGTCAGTGAGTTGTGGTTGTGTTGGGGATGTGTTTGACAAACTGTGTTTAGAAATTACATTTTTCTTTTAAAATTAGAAAATGCATCATATAGAAATGTAAAACAAAATACTCTCCACCGACTTACTAATTAAGTATGTGAAACAAGGAATGTCCCCTATTTTACTACATTTGTAATGGTCAGTAAAACTGGGCACATTGGTGTGTAGCCTCCACAAAGTTCCGTTTATTGGCCAAGGCAGCTTTTTACCCCACTGCAATTACAGCCTTCTGCTTGATAAAGTTATGCTTTTTTACTTATACATTATAGTTTCCCTTTGTGACATAGCCTTTTGCACAACATAAATGAGGTCCGTTTGGGTCTATGGTGTCTTGTGAAGTGAGAGTACCACGTGCTATTTTTGCAATTAATATTTTTTGTTTTTTGACCTAAATTTAACAGCATAATGTTGGCACTATATATAGGTAAAATATGTTACTTGTACATGTATTTTGGGAAAGGATCTGCATGTGTGTTCTTAAAACAACCCCCCTTTCCTTCAGTGGCCGCACATTTAGAACAGTACTGTGGTCAGTATCTGGGATGCCAAAAAAAACACAAACCCCTGTGGATGGGCCGCTGGCTCTCAATAGGGCCCATATGTTCTCCCCCCGTTGATTACACAGGTCTGCTTTCTGCATGCAGCCAGGAGCGAGGAGATGCCAACCACAGATACAGGGTTGATTCCCTTGGAGATAACTTTAACCTTTTGCCCACAAACATATTCCTAATGGAGAAATCAGTATAAGCATTCTGGTCTAAATTGCATTTGGCAGTAGCTGAGTTAATGCAACATTCCTGCACTAAAATAAAACAACATGATCAACTTATGCTTGGAAACACATCTAGTCTTTTTCTCTTCCGGAGAGTGTAGTGTTTGGAGCAATTGATTCTATATTAACTTACAATATGATGTAGTCAGGGTCGCAGCAATGAGGGGAATAACTGTTGATAATAATTACATAGTTACAAGAACTTCCTGGCAGACCAATACTAGTCAATGTTTATTCTCTGGCAATCACTTGAAATCGTGTATTTGATAACACTCTTTATTCTGGCATTGGGAAAGTTAAAGTGTAGTGATTTTTGTTGAAAAGAAAGGAGGTTCTGTAATAGTTCCAATAGTACAATCTCATCTTCTCTTGGGATGAGTTCACTCACTAATATGGAATAGACTTGTTGATTTAGAACAATAGATGTGTTGGGTTACATGTTGCTTAGCTTTGAATGACCTCTTCTTCCAATATTTTTATTCTGGTTTTTATATGCAAATTCATTTAGTAAAATCTACATTGTATGAATAATTTCAATGCTGATTAAAAAGTAGGTAAAGAACACACTTTAGAGGCCGTGGACCGTGTACAGATTTCCTCAGATTTCATTCCGTATGGTACAGAATTTGAGATTCACAAGTGCGTATGTAGGAGAGTAAAAAAGTCCCCCTGTTCTCCTATGTGCGGATTGTGTATCCACCATCAGGGACCCTGCCTTAAGTATCCTGCATAGAAAACATTCCTGCTTCAATACAAGGTTTACAAAAACATTTCTCAAACAATTAAAATAACTATCCACTGTACCCTTAATGATTAATTTCTCAATATATATATAAAGTTTAGCAGATGGCAGGGAGTGGACTACTACAGTATGTGGCCTTTAGACCTTTTTATTGACTAGCATGCAGTGATAACTATGCCCTTGTTTGTAAAAGTGTCTTATCCCTTGATATATGTTTTTTACTTTTGACCCACTGTGCATTACAAATCTTAAATCTTTAAAGCTCCAGTTGGCTTGCGACGCTCACCGGGAAATACAGTTCTGTAAAAGTGCCTCAAGTAGCCTGATTCAGGAATAACAATGGACGGATCCACACTTACTATGTCTGATTGTTTTCAGCTTTGTACAAATGGCGAGTGTGCATGCTTACTGTGAGGCTTCCAGCATGGCGCTTTATCCTCAGGATCCAGGCTTCCATGCTGCAAGGGGAAAAAACACACATAGTTAGGGCATTTGAAATTAACTCTCCGTGGAACACACTTCATTAGCCGGACCAAGCATGTTGCAGTGATAATGCAAATAATTAAATTAAACATGCACTTTAATTAAATATAAAAAAACATAAATAACAGAGGCAAAATACTTATATCCTTAGCAGTGAATCAGTAAGCAGAAAGTCATAGTACACGTAATTTCTGTCCACGTGGCCTCCGTGCACCCTATGTAAGGATTCAGTGCTAGCCCTGTATATGTCTCTAGTATCCTCATGGTCACTCTTACCATTCTGGGCCGTATCTAGCCATCCACCCACCTTAGAAAAGTATGAAACCTCATACAGTCAATAGGTAGCTAAGAAAGCAAGAGCGTGACAGTAGATTTTGGAGTCCTCCGGTGCTAGACTGTCTTTAGTAACCTGAGCCATGTTTCACTAGTGAAGAAGCTATGGCTGGAAACCTTTTAGCCTGTGGTCAGGACAGGCTGCCATGCATACAACGTGTACACATATTTGGAGGCATGCTGGTTAAGCTCTTACATAAAGTCTTCATTGATGCACTGGCCCCGTTTTATGTGGTCTGCTGGGGAAATATTAAGATAGTTTTGGTATAAGAAGTTCAGCGCGTGTGAGGGGAATGGTCCACTATTTGACCTCCGCTGCCACTGCAGCCGGTGTGCCGAATATAGCAGAGATTGGATCTGGCCCAACATACTGATACTTTGAGGAACATTCGGTTATACAACAACAAACACAACTTTATTTTTACCCATTACTACACAAAAGGTACAGCGCAGCACCAACAATATCACAAGTATATTAGAGGTGCTACCATATGGATTATAATACATACAACCATATAAAAAGATGATCCAAACAGGGGAATCTTAACTTAGGAGGTGAAAATCAAGTAAACATGTCACTCATAATAAAATCTTACATTTATTATATATTTTGCATAAAAACATGCATTACACAACATGAATAACAACCTTCCAGTTAAAATATGTATATTGCAATAGTCTTCGCATGTAAATTCTCATAGCATAAATGCATAATAAATACAAAATAGCATATGTGAGCAGAAAGATTGCAACTATCAGATGAAGAGGCAGATATCATTAAACCTATTCTAAAATGCATTGGCTGTCCCCACAAAAGGATCTAACAGCCTCACGGCTGTGCTTCACCCATTTTTGGGAAGGTAACTGATTCTACACTAACTAAAATTAAAAATACATACAGCTCCCATAGATGGAAGACATGGCAGGTTCCCAGACCCATTTCTTCCTGTTTGGATAATCTTAGTTTATTGTTGTATTTTCACCCCTAAGATGAGGAGAGGTTCTGCAGTCTTGCTGTTTTAAAGAGAATGTGTGATGCTCTGCTTACATTTATCAGTGAAGCATTAAACTCTGATTTGATAAAGCCCCATCTTGAAGGGTCAATACTACTGGCTTCATTTTCCTATATATAATTTACAATACAGAAGAATTTATTTATGAATCAGTTTGTGAATCAGTAAATCAGCTCAGGTAATACAGAAAGAGTGGGAGTAAAGAGCTAGTAAATACTGTTGTTCCCATTGTAATGTAGGTATAATTTCAAGGAACATGTATTCTTGGGGATTTTTTACCAGTTTCCAAGGACAAACCTTGTTGGGGTTAAAATACAACCGTTGAAAGTTGGTCATTAAATCAATAGCAGAAGATTCAAATGTTAAGAAAGAGTAAACAAAAAGAAGATCATATTGTTTAAGTTTAGAGAGAAATAATGTCTAGGAAATGTTATGCAAATCAGGTTTCTCAGCAGAACAAGCTGTTTGTAGTGTTGGTGATACAATTTTTGAGTTCTGTTTCCCTTTGCTGTTACTTGTAATGCTATTACATGCTGAATTTGCTGAATGTATAATCTATGAACAGAGCTGTACCAATGACAGTCAATTTATTATGCTCTGTTCACCCAAGTTTTAGTGGGAATTAATACACAGTTTCCCAATGATGCATTAGCCTCAAGGGAGCCGTACATCCTGAACCCTGACCTGGAATGTGATATTCAACGTAAAATAGATGTTTACATTTTTTTATTTACCACTACCATTCAGCCATAAACAAATCTGGCCTGTACCGGTCATGGAGTTGATTGAACACCTGCAGAATTTCCAACGTAAATTTGTGGCTTGGAGAAAAGTAGTAATCAGTAAATGCACTAGATTACATTTGTTGCATGGTTGATCTATCTGTATATCCACAAACTGTGTCGGGAAAAGTTATGGCTCATTTATACATAATGGAGCAAACGTTTTATATTACATACCATTACTAAAGCTGTGGTGAAAAACAGATGACACCATGTGGTCCCTGTCTTATAATATTTACGACCTGTGCCAGTATTGACATATAAACAGCTTTGTCACAATATGACTGTCATAAACCCATAAGGGAATTTGTTAATTTAGTAATCCTAAAGCTAAAATAGAATTACCTAGACTTACACTTGTTGTTATTGGGATGATGATGAGTATGATGACTGTTTTTGCAGATAAAAGAGACATACAACTTGAACAGTCGTTTTATAATTAAAGCTTGATAAGAAGGATGGTGGCTTATGTCAAGGTGGATAACAAGATGGAGTTCAACGGAAACAATATGTTGCCTAATATGCTCTGACTCAGCACCAAACAGAAAAGCCAAGTGATTCTGGGGCATAAAAATCACAGCTAACCTTCTCTCACTAAAAGTCTAAGAGCAGTGTGGACATCACAATGGGGTAGATCCAGAGTTAAGCCCATTCCCACACGTAACTTACGCCTGTGGTGTAAATACACAAATATATGTGCATTAGATCCAGCTGTACCCGTATGACACAGACTAAACCACTCCCCAAACATGTACATAGAAGTTACGTCCTGAAACGGCCGTAAACACGCACATACGTACAAAAGCGTAATGAAACCACTGCTAAGTAAGGATCGCACGTGCGTACATACTAAAACCTGTATGCTAACGTAAGCAATCCACACGTGCGTAAATACTTTCAACGTAAATGTTATGGCCTGTAGTTCATCTTAATGTGTGCTGTATTTCTTTCTCAAGCTATATTCAATAACCAAAGTGTACATTGTTAGACTGCAACATATCTGTGTTGTTATTTATCTAGTGTATATGTTATTGTTATTGTAATAGTTGTGGAAACCATATTAAAAACATTGTATCCAAAGCAAATATAATAATTAATCTCTACATAGCGAGTGAACAAAAAACTATGCAAAAGAGCGGGAAAACGCAAACGCGGACGCACGCACCTGTGTGCGTGCGTCTATATGCGCGTTCACACTTTCAGGGGCTTTTATAATATTCAAAATTACACATTAATAAACACACTGAGAAACTCACATTCATATAGGAATTGTTCATATTTAATGTCTGCATGCATTCCTATTTATTATAACCGTGCTTTATCTTTGTAGATGGAATAATCGCCGAATAATCGCAGACCAGCATATGAATGTAATAACCATTACAACCAGAAAGATTGAGATCTCTCCAATCAGCGGACGTCCATGAACCCTTTCATTGTTGGACATAAAAGGACACTCTTGGACATTGTATCACTCTCTCTGAGAAGGCATCTGGATTGAAGTCTTGCCAGCTAGCTGGTCGCGCTGCTGTATCGTGTGAAGCTGCATCTTGTTGTTAACCTTTTCCTTACTTAAATAAAACACGCTTTTGTGGGTTGGACCGCATCTTCGATTCTGTGGTAATTTTGGATAACTATTGCGTAAAATTGTGTACTGACGCATGTGGTACTTTTGGGGTACACTGACTCAACATAGTAAATGTTTAAAGTTTAACACAACTTCAACAACAACAAGACCAATGTACAAAAAAAAACCAATCATTGTGGCCTTTGTGTCAATATTGCCAATATTTGCAGCTCTAGGCCCTGTGCCAGCTGTCCCAGTTGCTGCAACATATGCAGCATGGCAATGATCTGGGAATACAGGGGATCCTGGAAGATGTAATCATGGTCTCCTGTTGTAAACAGAAAATTAGATAAGTTAAGGTACAGAAAATACAATACACACAACATTGCCGCCAAATTTGTATAGCATAACATTAATGTTATTATGCATATTTTATTAATGTGTTATCATTTTTATTTATTTATTTATTTTATTTTTTATTTTATTTGAAATTTTAAAGAATAATTTGTAAAATTTTTAAGCCTTAACATTTTTTTTTTGTTTTTTTTTTTTTTTCATGCGTTCTATGCAAATTTAATAGGAACACATTTAAACATAGCATAATCGTAAGTTTTATTTTGCAAACAACATGTAAGCCATGAATACACTTACCCAAGTCCCCTGCTCTCTGTGCATTATCACCATGCTGCTGTGGGTGTATTCCTGGCTCTGGCTCCTCCTCATTTTCCGGCTCAAATTCCTCCTCAGCACGCCTTCATGTTCCTCCTCCTCCTCCACCTGTTTCTCCTCCTGGCACACTTGCGCAAGTATTTCATCCACCTGCACCTCTGGAAACCCCTGCGCTGCCACTTCCTCCTGCTGCTCCTCCTCCTCATCCTCCTCATGTACTGGATATTCCACCTCTGGCTCTGTCTCCATCTCCTGCTCTGCCAGCTGTTGGCGTGCCACTTCTGCAGGCCTGCGTCGTCTTCGCCCTAAGTATTAAAAAACAGGATATTTTGTGTAAAACTGTCTTCAACAAAGGTGAATATTATACAAAAACACATATGCAAGACTGCTGGGAAGACGTTTACAACAATTCTACAAACATACCCAACAAACATTTTATTAGCAAGGAACTTTAATACAAGCGTTAGGATTCTATTTAAGCCACATTCTAAATGTTTACACACAGGCTTTTTTTTTTTTTTTTTTAAATGTTGACAATGTGTTAGTTAAAGACCTAGTAAACTCACAGACATATGACATATGACAAACTCACAGACATATGTTGATAAATATTTTGAACACCAAAGTACACAACAAGAAGTATTTTTTTTTGTCTTAATTCATGTCATCGTGATTAATCCAAAAAACAGGAGTAGGCCAATATTGTGGCAAAATTTTCCTGTAATATTTTTTCATTATTGTTAAAATATTTATTTTTAAAATAGGCATTCAAATGGTTTCTACATAAACATACCTAAGAAATTATTTTTTTGCAAGGAGTTCTGTAACACTCTAAATAACATTTTAGCAATGAGTTCTGCAACGCTCTTTCATACACTATTCAACCATTAAAACACTAAGCTAATGTAGAGTGCTGTAAAATTAACATAGCATGATCCATATAATCACTAGAAATTAAAAAAAATGTTAAAATGATCTTTTTAGAAGCACATTAGTAAGTACTTACGGCATTCATGTCACACAATTGCGTGCCTTATCTCCTCCAATAACTCTGGCTGCCTACGGCGGAGGTCCGACCACCTCCGCATAAGCTGGTCGATGCGGCGGCGAACCCTCACATGGCGTAGGATCCTACCCTGCACCTGCTCGTAGGCTTGCCTGACAGCAAGATTTGAGTGGGGCAGGGCAGGATTAAAAGTGTCCATTTCAGCCACTAAGAACATAAGTTCCCGCTGGCTAAAAGGATTATCCCAATTAATCTAAAATGGCGGGTTGACGCTACAGAGTAAGAAGCAATGCTATTGGAAGTTACAGAACCATGGCTCCAAGGATCTTTACATACACACAGTGCATACGCCATTGGCCAATATCAATGTCAGTGTCTGTCCAAGCTATTTAATTGGCGAATCAAAGGAGAATTCATTTTAAATAAAAATTACACCTGTCATTGAAGGGTATGCTAATTAATTATGCCTAAAACTAAGTGATAACCAATCAGAAGACACTTTTTCACGTCACTCTTAAATACGCGTGTGTAAGTAGTTACGGCTGCAATTATGGGTCCAAAGGGGCAAAAGAGAACACCAAACCTTTTCCAACCAAGAGGTTCGTTATCTGGTGGAGCAGGTAATGGCCAAGCTATACAAAGATGGTGTGGAAGTTGCAGGCCATTTGAGAAATGGCAGGACATACGTGATAACTTTACAAAATTCTCAAAAGAACAAAATCCACAATGTGAAGTTAGGACAATGATCCAAAGGTAAATGTAAAGATCATGGTCAAAATGTGTAACGGCATAATGTTAAAAATTGTGATTGAAATCTGTAATCTTTATACATTTTGAAAATGATGAAATATTATGTTTGTGGAGTATTATTCATGTTCAACTCACAGGAAGATGCTAATTTTATTTTCTTTGAAATTTCAGATGGCAGGATATGAAAAATACTATTAAAAAAAATGGCAGCCCGCCACCTACACTCACTCAAGACAGGTGCAGGACCCATGCCGCAGACGTTGTCCTTTACGGACATTGAGAAGGTTACACTAAGTGCAATCTGCACAGCACAGATTGAGGGGGTAGGGGACCATGATACCATGGACCCCCCAGGCTATTGCATCCCCATTCCGACACAGAGTCAGAGGAGAGTCAGAGTCATTAATAAAAAATGTCTAAAAGTTATTATATCAAGCTACATTATCCGTGTTTTTTTTTTTTTTTAATCAGTCATTATATTTAACTGTACTGCATATTAATAATGTTGTTAATTCTAAGAATGATAATTTGTAATTGTAAAATTGTTAATTTATTTATTCCATTAAATTCTCATAGCACAAGAGCAGCGTCTGGAAGACCCCATCTCATTACATGGTGAAGAACATCAGCCATCACCATGCACCATCACTTCAACTGAAGATGTTGAGGAGGAGGAGGAGGTATAGGAGGAAGAGCAAGAGCACATTGCTCTTTCCCAACCAACTCAGATGGAACCTATGCAGGCAATTATGGTTGACAACAATTAATTGCTTGGAGGAATGCGCAGTGATGTGCAGGCACTGTCAACAGATATACGTGCCCTTACTGGCAAGATTCATGGGCTGAAGGAAATTTTCACCAAATTTGCAGAGGAAGCAATCCTCTATATGAAATTTAAAAGAGGACAGCAAGGTACGGTGGTAGATGTAGAGGAAATGCCATCTACATCTGGCATTCAAAGGCCAGTACTGGCAAAGAGGGCAGCTCCACCATTCCAAAAACCAGGGGGACAAGTTGTATCTCTCAAAACGAGATCAAAAGGAAAGGCCCCTGACAAACTAAAGGTGGCAAAAAAAAATCAAAGAAAAAATAACACACCAACCAATGAAAAAATTGAGTGATGCATCACATTTTGATTTGTTTGTTTAGCAGGATTTGTGTTATAACAATAAAAACATCTGTGTTTACAAACTAATTTTCAAATGTGTTATATTTCAATTTTGAAAAATATGTTTATTTGTGCAGGATTTTTTTTTTGGGAATAATAGACCATAATTTGGCCCTTATAAAAACATAGTACTAGAAATAGTTTGTTATTTGCCAAAAATGTATGCTTATAACTTTAAAAAAAGGGACCAATATGGTGTAAATGAAATAGAATCAAAAAGCTATGAGGTTATTCATCATCTAAAGTCTGCAATTCCCCCAAAAAATGAAAGAAAATAATAAAAAAAAAAATTAAATTTTCATGGGCAAGCAATCTACATTTCCTCTTTACCTAAATAGAAAATCTTAATTTTTAAAACTAAACAATAGTAAATGTAACAAATTACCCAAAAAAACTAAATTTATTACAGAAAAAAAACATAGTACCTTTTGAAGGATTCATAGAAAAAAGACTTTCTGAATGCCAAAGCATCTATTAACTTGCAATAATTACACCTAAGAAACTTACGCTCAGGAACGTAGGTACGCCGAGGCTTGCATCCCTAGCTGCCTTCTCTGTTATGCCCAGAGATCCCTGGCTTAAAACTTACTAGCGTAAATACTATTTACATGGTGGACGAGTAACTGTGGATCCCGATTACATTTTTACGCCCATTAAATTCATTTGAAGTTCCGTGGCACGCCTTTCAAATACGTGGGTTCTGCCCACTCGTTTATGTTAGTGTAAGTGGTCAGATACATAGCCGTGGATCGGGCGTATTTATTTCAAGCACGTAAATACTTTACTTGCGCATGTGCACATGCCTCCAACATGTAGTTACGCTATTAGACGGGCGTAAATACGCTCACAGACGTTGTTCTGGATCTGTGCCAATATGTCTACTATTGGAACAATCAGTGATGGCAGAGCATCAGGACAGACTCCCAAATAAAATGTCTTGCCTAAACAAACATGGTTGTAAGGTATGTATTAACTGGTGTGTATTATGGTTGCCACTGTTATATAGGTACTGATGATGTCACTTTTCTGGCAATACAGGATTAATTGGGTGTTTAAAAAAAATCAAATTAAGAATAAATAAGGGCTTTTTATATCATGATGGTTTTAATTGCTTATATCATTACAAAATTGTAGTTCGACATAACAAAATTTTTAGTAATGCAAGAACTGTAATAAGTAATAAGAACTGTAAATCAGTGACAAACCTACATTAAGGCATTACTTGTGTGTGAGCAGACAGGACTTCAAGCAAGATCAGGCTAGTGATAACTTTGCTGATTGGTTGCCGCTGAGACTACTTGCTAAAGACAAAGGGCCTGATCCAGAACTACGCCGATGCGCTGTGCTTACTAAAGCACAGCGTATCGTCGTCCACTCTCCCCGACACCCCCCCTGTGCGGCTGGATTTTCCCTTGCTTACGCCGGCTGAAGGCTACCCTAACTTCAGCCGGCCTAAGCAATGGAAAATACGCTTGCACAGAAGCGTTGTTACGCTAAGCCCTCCCTCATTAAACTAACTCCCCCGCCCACCTTCACTAACCTTAACGTAGTGACGCTGGGGGACGCCCCCTCCAGCATCACTACGCTGTTCCTACAGATGCCCGATCGTTGATTAGGCAGATGTTGCCCAGCGCCGCAGGGGCGCCTGGGTGCAGTGCTGCGGTGAGCCCTGAATGGCTCACCACGGTCTCCTTTACCAAGATGGCCGCCGCGAACCCTGATTGGCTCGCAGCCGTGCCATATGACCAGCCAGCAGCCAATCAGCATTGATTGGCTGCCAGCCAGTTCTTCCCCTACCTCCGCGGTGAGAAGTCCAGCGACGCTATCCTCCAGGTGAGTACCTCTCTCTGCGTCCCGCGCCGCGTCCCTCCTCTCCAGCACTGCTGCCTCACAGTCCCCCGCTGCTCCGCTGTCCACTGCACCTCTCACATATGTGACCCATACTAGCTATAGGGTTACTATGGCTGGGTACAAGGGGGCCTGGTGGATTCAGTCCAAGTCGACATCCCACAACAAGGTGTAGAAGACTCGGGAGGAATCACTGAAAGCGATAACTAACATATTTATACCACATTTTCCCACAAGCTGGGGAAAGAGGTTCTACACTAACATAACCAAATACGGAGATTGGACAAGTATAATATCTCCTGATATTTTCTGTGCTGCTAAGAGTATTCAGATGATCTTAAAAGCTACATTCTGTTCCCCACAATTTCTGTTGCTCCACAGTGCATTATGTTATAAACTGTATTTTGGATATTAATTCCCTCTCTTGTTCCCTCTACCCACCTCAAACAAAAAAAACCACATACATGCACTGTTGCTCACAGTGGATAAGCTCTTAGAGGTTGTTAAACTGTGACAACTTCATTAAGTACTGCAGTGATAAGCAGCATTATTAAACAATAGTTGCTGTCAGCCCACCACCACCAATACAATTCGGACCCCTGGATGCTCACAAAGACAGTTTTCCTCACAATGTAATCTCTGCGTCTGAGTGTGATAAAAGATCTTCTTGGAGGGTTGTTAATAAGAAAATATGATCACCCAGGCTTGAAAATTTTGATCGCTCAGTACTTGAAATAATTTTCACTATGTGTGTGAACAGAATTAATGATCTTTTCTCTCTGTGTGTTTTATTTATTTCCTTGGATAGATTTGTATTTTTCCATGTATTAAGATTTTAATGGAATAATATTTTCTAAAAAAGTATTTTGATTAAAATGTGTAAACATTATTTAGTACCTGGCCATATTTCATATTTAAAACAGGAATTTAAAGTCAGTGTCATTAGCTTATCTTTTAAAATGACATTGAAGAATGGGGGGGGGGATTATATTGACTGTATAAGAGTCTTGTGATGCAGCCCAGTCACAATAAGCACTGGCAGGGGAGGAGCAGCTGGTGTACGCCCCTCCCCCTCACCAGATTTCACACTGCCTGTAACTGACAGTTAACACTGTTACCCCTCCTAGCAGGCTGTTAGAGACTTTGCACAAAACTGTCATCTGCTGTTGTTTATAGGCAACAATCAGTAGAGTGGTGAGTGCATCAGAAGACAGCTTAGTTTTGATAAGCACACGCAGCAACCGTATTGTGCAAGTGGAGGGGTAACCCAAGTTGGGTGTGGTTTGCAACTGAGTTCCAAACTGGCTGGGAAATCCATTGCTTTTTCCTCAAAGAGGCAAAGAAATTGATCCCCGCGAGACCAAAGGTGCTGCACCAAAAGGTAAACATCAATCTATTCCTAACCTTACCCTAATCCTTACCCAAACCCTTGCCCTTCCATTTCCCTAATCCTCCTTTCCCCACAGCCTGGCCCTAAGACTCCCGTTCCCGTAGCTGAACACTAAGACTCGACTCCCTTACCTGCAGCCTGACCCTAAGACTTCCCTCCCTGTAGCCTAACCCTAAGACTCCCATTCCCGCAGCTTAACCCAAAGACCCTTCTACACACAGGCAGATCCTAACCCCCCGTTCAATGACTCTAATCCTGCCCCTCCCCTTTCATGACCCTAACACAACACTACGAAAAGATTACCTAAAGGCGGTATAGTGGGAGGAAGCTGCTGTAGGGGAGAATTGCCAATCTCCCTGAGAAAAAAGATATATGAAAAGGAAAAACAGCGCTATATTATATATTTAAAAATTTGAGATGTATAGTCTGGCTATGATGAATCACACAAACGGCAACCTGATGTATAAAAAACAATTTAATTCAATTTACCAATAAAAATATCAATATAAGCTGTGGAGCTTAAACAATAATAACTGCACGTGTGTAGTTGAAACCACTAAATAGACTGTTAGTGGCAAATATAGTCAGTTCAACGGAGTAGGGAGATGTATTAATCTAAATAGATAGTAGAGGGAGGATTCGTAAATGTAGCAGCTGGAAACAGAATAGGAGTGGGGTATTATACTACATAACGAGGGAAAGATTCTGCTATCGACAGAGGGGTGGCCACCCTCCTTTTCAACACTGCAGTGAAGGGAACAAGGGATATCTTTGGAGAAACGGGGCGCCTATACCAACTCCCGAGGATCGGGTAATACCCCACTCCTATTCTGTTTCCAGCTGCTACATTTACGAATCCTCCCTCTACTATCTATTTAGATTAACACATCTCCCTACTCCGTTGAACTGACTATATTTGCCACTAACAGTCTATTTAGTGGTTTCAACTACACACGTGCAGTTATTATTGTTTAAGCTCCACAGCTTATATTGATATTTTTATTGGTAAATTGAATTAAATTGTTTTTTATACATCAGGTTGCCGTTTGTGTGATTCATCATAGCCAGACTATACATCTCAAATTTTTAAATATATAATATAGCGCTGTTTTTCCTTTTCACCTAACACAACACTCCCTTCCCCAGAGCCTAAGCCTAAAAGTTCCCAGAGAAGTTAATCACCTTTCTGGTGGGGTCTGCAGTGGGTGTGATGGGTCCAGTAGGCGGCTTCCGAAAAATGAATGGGTAAGCATGCTAATCGGCATACTTACCTATTCAAAAAAAAATCACAAATGGCTGCCTTTTCATCATCGAGACAGCCAAAAATTGACTTTCAACTGTCTCTATTTTGTTGCCGTCAACTCCCTCTGCCCAAGTTGTCCCCCTGCACCAATCCTGCATTCTATTGGTGCCCATGTCTTGGCCAAA
>WWET01002557.1:35256-46011 GCA_011038615.1 Limnodynastes dumerilii
CTACACAACTGCCTAGGATTATTTAACAACACAACTTCTGTCATTTAGATGCACAGTCCCGCGTCAGTATGCAAAACACATAATTTCCTGACCGTTTAAACTAACAGATCAAGGACACCAACATACTAAAGTGACATATTATCTATAAATGTCCATAAATCTGCAAAGGCTGACCATCCCCACACACCACTCAAACCTATCGAAATAAACACACGGACAACTTCTTGGCTTTTAAAAGGGGGCATAGATTTATAAATTAAATAAAAGCGGACTATGGACCGGATTCACAGATACGATTTTGCATGTTTTTGGGTGCCTGTGTCGTAACTTTTTACACGTAAGTTACGTAGGATTTGGGCACCTAATTACAAGAAAGTGGGCGGGGGAGGCATTTAAATGGCCTTTTGAGGGGTAAGTATAGAAAGTCACAGTGACCCTGACAAGCGCACTATCAACTGGGTAAACTGTCTTTAGCAGTTGTTCCCTGTCCTGTTTAAGAGGATCTTTAAAAGTCTCAACATGTACCTAGTCTGTACATGGAGAGTGGGCAACCTGGGCACTCATCCCCCTCACAGCCCTATTTAAGAGGATATTTAAATGTTGCCCACCCTTCATGTACAGACTTGGTACATGTTAAGGGCTCTGCGCTCATCTCTAATTACTACTAATGCAATGTATGATCTGTCCTTTGCAGGAGTATGATTCCCTGTTTACATACAGCAGTGCTGACAGCACTATTACATGTGATACATTTACAAGGCTTGCTTATTCCATTACTAAATGGTTTCATTTTGTACGATAAAATAGTTATTTTGGAAAGTATTTCTTGCAATCTAAGCACAGGTAAGTTTGTCTTGATTTTGGGGTCAGCTCTGACCTTGTAAAGCAGCACTGGTCAGAAGGATAACTAAGCAGCTGAGTGTAATCTGGTGAGTCCATAGGGAAAACTCTGTGGAAGTTAATTAATGCAAGAAGTATAGTCTAGACCAGGTCAGATCTGGGATCTCCTGCTCGAATAGACACAGATCAACTTACTACTTCATTCTGCGTCTCTTTGATTTCTATCTACAGCATCATTCAGAGAACATAATTCAATTTACGTTTTTACCAAACAATCCCCGTTTTGAAACAAAAACGAAAAAATTAAATACAGCCAACAGAGAGGCTCATGGATTATTTTAGCTGTCTGCCAGATGCTGTGAGTTTAACCACTTGCAGTGCAGGAATCTTCCTGAAAATGCTGTTGTTCAAAACAGGTTAAAACTCCACCTCTGCATTCTGAGTGTGTGTGTGTCTGCGTGTGTGTGTGTGTATGTGTGCGTGTGACCGTGTTTATACGTGTGTGTGAGTGTGTGCATGTGTGAGTGTGTGTATGCGGGTGTGTGTATGCGAGCGCGTGTGTGTGTGCACAAGCGTGTGTGTGTGTGGAGGTGGATATTAGTGCTGTTAATTGTTTCCTGGCAAACCGGCATTGGATATACAGCATCTGATTTATGGGGTAAAAGGACTTTCATATATTGACACACATTATGGCGTTTTGTTGTTTTTCTTTCGTCCTTTGGAGTAACCTCTTGACTGTAATGTGGTGCAGACAAACAAAAAAAATGTCTGATAAATAAATGGCAGAACATGAAAGACGTTGATTTCTCAGGACTACCTTTTGGTTAAGCATGCTGCTCATCGTGTAATCTTCAGGATAATTGCAATTTCCAGGTCCAGGAGAGGAACATCTAATCTAATATGTGCCAGAACAACTTGCACCAGAAGCTCTCTGCTCAGGCAAATGTTAAACAGTTGTCTGTTCAAAGGTAACCTTTAACCTTTCCTAAGGTAGACCCTGAGGACAGGACATGGCAGCGTGACAGGCCTCTGCTCTCTACTTCCCTTGCTACAAGCCTTGGGAGGCAGCGAGTGCATGACCGGACCTGCTGCAAAACACAGAGATTTTAGGGGGCTATTTGTCACAAGTTTCACTTTCTTAATACAGAGTAATCCCCAATTGTATAAAAAACAGTGTGTCCTAGCAAAGCCTTTTGTTTGATATCCTTTTCCATGAATGAGACTGTTTAAGTAGAATGTTAAGAACTTCAGAATAAAGGGCCGTATTGAAAGATCCATTTTCATGGCGAGTTCCGTGCGTATTTTTAGGTATGTTTCAACTGCGCATGTGTAGTAACTTTTTTTACGTAGTATACATAGACTATAAGTGCCTCATGGACGGACTTGTGAATTGCACTTGGGTACATACGTCTGGATATGCGACGCAAATTTTTTTATAAAACTGGGCGGAGGAAGGCATTTAAATAAAGTTATGTGGGTGCAACTGAAATGAATAGCACATAGGGCCTGATCCAGCGCTACGAAAATTCGCAACGACGGGCGAATGCGAACGTACTCTCGTCGTATCTGCTCACGGAAAGTTACAAGTGGTCTATGGAGGCGGAAGTCACCGACAGCATGGAGTGTCATGGGTGTGATGGGGTTTGGCCTGCACCGACCTTGCATATAATTGCGTACCTTCAAGGAAACGGATCTCTGAATCTCTGAATACGGCCCAAAATATTTAAACCAAGGTATCACTTACAGCAGTGGTTCCCAAACTGTGCGCCGCGACTCCCTGGGGTTCTGCGACGGTCTCACCAGGGTGGTGTGGAATGTTTCTCTTTTCTATTCTATTCTATTTTTGTCTTAGGGGTGCCTTGAAAAAATATGGAGACCCTAAGGGTGCCTCGAACTGAGAAAGTTTGGGAACCACTGACTTATAGTGATCACCAATGAATATAACCAAGGACTGAATCAGACTTCAGGTTTCCCATAAATTCTATGGGTTTCATTTGGTTTGCAGCCGCTTTGGCGTACTACTATCTATGCTACCCAATCAGAATACAGTCCAACCTCTTCAGTCTTAAGAGGAATGACACTTATGAACCATGACACAGAGGCTGTGTTGGGTTTGCAGAGGAGTGTGCCCTCTGAATATACTATGCAGTACAGGTGTCCCCTGATCCAGGATACAGTACGTCAGAGAATGTATGCATGTCTCATTATGACAGTACACGTCATAATATTTAACTGGTGTGTGACCCTCACACATGTGACAGGTTATGGAGGATTAGGGCTGCATATAGTTCTGTTTTGACACCATCATTTGTCTTCAATCCATACATACTCTGTCATGAACATGGCAAGGGTTTTTTACAACTTGAGGTACACAAAGAGACAACTGTTTATGTCTAGGAAAGTGTAAAGTGTCAAGTGATTTAAAACAGCTGGCATAAAAATCCAATTGCACACAATTTACCTGCATGAAAAGTTGATAAATGTGTCTTAATTTTAATACAAATGGAATTTACAATAATCCAACTTTGTTACAAATAATAACAGATGGCGCATAGAGGCTATAATGGTTTCAGAAGAAAAGCATGGCTGAATGTCTGGATGCAGTAATGCTCCTTTATCATTACTAGGAATGTGACTAATAATGCTTCTCATTGTATGGGATCCCTGCAAATCCCATAGGACTCTGCTTGTAACTGCACCTCCTGAGAATGGACCATTAATAACCTCTCTTTGTTTTCTGAGCCGCAGCCAATCCAGGATCTGTTTACAAATGTTTTCATTCTGCCACAAGCCTGTAATGAAGGGAGAGTGTCAAAGGTCTTTGCAGAGTCCAAAATATTATGTGGGAGAGAAGAATTTATCATGTGACAAAAATAGTCAACTGTAGCAAGTGTCAAGTGATAAGCCAGTATTTGTCAGACAGGATTTGTTGTTGATTTTCACAGCTTTGACCTACATTTAGATATCAGGGTACCCACAACTGTATTTTTACAACAGAGAGTTCAGAAAATAAATAGTGTTAAAAACAATTATTTCAGACCATAGCCACCAGAAGAGGTGAGAAAAGTCAGATGTTAATTAAAAATGATTATACCACGGAAAATTTGCCCATTAAGCTTATTTAAACACCTTTTTAAAGTAAATAAATGAACAACAACAAATAAATGAACATAATACCAGTATATCACACACAATGGCTATACAAAAGTCAGTGTATAATGCGCTTATAAATAATCCTGTGATAAAATACAATACAATATAATATAACTGAGTAGTCTGCATTCATTTTAAACTGTACATGGAAGCATAGAGTTCTTTGTCAACAGATATTTTAATAGTAACAAGAAAAAAGAGGCTGCGCTGCTAATTCAATATCTAAAATGTGTGCAAGTGTATATATAAATATAAATATAAATATTTTAATATGCTGATCTTAAACCTTTTCCCATAATAATATTTCACTACTTAAATTATGTTGGCCTATAAATTTAGGTATATATAACAACACAGTAGAAATATATTATAAATATAAATCCTGCTGTACTGTATGCAAATACATGACTTTATTTATATTGTTTTGTTGGGTTATGCTTCTGGTACTTGCTTCTAATATATCTGTAAAATAAAGGGAACCTTTATATCGCTATACTATTACCCAATATATATGGATTAAGGCATCATAAAGTAAAAAATATACATTTTTTGTTATTTGAAATTCCTAAACATTTTATGCATCATTACTGATGTTTAATATTCCTCATATATATCTGCTGAACACATAAAACTACATTTTCTTAGTTATTTGGGAAAGAAGGATACAAAATGCAAAACAAGAATGAAAGAAAATCCTCTCATTTTTCTAACAATTATGTCAAAGTACAGTTCTGTTATCTCATTTGGTTCGAAGCTTTTCAAACAGATTGAATAGAATTATTTTCAAACTGTATTTAAACCTTGGCTTAGTCTGACTTTAGTGCTCTCTGTTTGACAAAGACATCAGTGACAGTGTCTAATGACCTGCTGTCTGCCAAGTGTAAAGGTCATCTCCTTTCTACTCAAACTGTCTCGCAACATTATATGTCTACAAGACAAACACTTCCTAAGATATATACATGGCACTGTCCTCTGTTGGATGAGCTACATATTTTAGTAATTGCCCAATTAATGTATAAATGATATATATCAGTAGAATATAGCCAGTAACTAATCTCTGTCTACTCAATAATATCTGAACTGCGATTTATTTAACTTGTGACATGCCGTACTGGCTAAATGGGCTCTTGCACCGGATTCTGACCCAGCAGTTCCCTCCACCCTATACTTACCTTCCAGTCCTGCAGCATCTGATCACTATAGCACAGCTTTTGATAAAGTGACAAGACCCTCTCATGTGATTTTACACCTCATCATACATGCAAATGAGAGCAGATAAAAGCCACGCCCCTTTATGGGACATGCCACGCCCCATTCACAGACACGCCCCTCCAGATGTACCGGTATGACATGCTTCTGCAGAGAGTTCTGGTATTGAAGCCACTACAATTCCCCCAATAGACGGTATCCAGAATTACGTATGACAGCCCATTTGCGCATTCAGTTTGCGCATACTGCGCATGTGTGAACGTGGTGGTTACACATCAGAACGCACTATGATTCTGCATTACGCACAGTAAGCCATTACGAGGACTGACGAACCGCCATGTGTACAGTGTGTAGGCCTGGTGGGCGGGCGGGGGAGATAGTTGAATTGTACAATAATTACAGTACATACAGTAAATACAGTTATTACAGTAAGTAATTCTGGATCCGGTCCAATATAAGTAAATATATTTCCTATTATATTTCTTTTCCAACTTTATTTAAATAAATTATTTTGTGCACTTTCTTAGAGTAATGTTGAATTCCACTTGTGAGTTGCAAAAATATTTTTCACATACAGAATTAATGATTTGTATTATAATATTAATATATCTAAGTGTGTTTGCTCAATGATATTTGGTGTTGGATGCAGTATTTTTTATTGCAGTTCTATGTTATTTTGCTCACTGTGTTATACCTGCAGCAGCCCATAAACTTATCTCTATGGTGTTTTGGACTGCAGGTAAAAAGTCAACATAGGCAATTTTTAGAACACCAGGTGTGGTGAAACTACAACTCCCATCATAATCTATAAGCATGTTTATAGTAAATACTTGGCAAAGCATGATGGGATCTGTAGTTTTACAATACCTGGAGTACCACAGATTGCCTATGCTTGAGCTACATTTCTACTGTTATGTCCGTAATAGCAATATTACTTGATTACATCAAATTATTATAGACCTAAGTTCATTAACTGAGAACATAGGATATCCGACTTATATGTACACAAATCTCCAAGGAATCCATTATTGCTAGGTTACACTATCCAGACATCCATGCTTTTGCTATTTAACCTCTCCCACGGGCTGACAACCTTAATTCTGCAAAGCATAAGTATGACCAGAAGTACAGAGGTCTATATGGGTAGGCAGAGACAAGGAAAGCCGATACAGTAAAGTAAGTGGGATATGGTTTAGGTTAAATCATAGGCAATGATTTGATTTTGAAACTTGCATAATATAGGCAATTTGGGATTAGACTCTCCAAATCCCTGGATTACATATACAAGGCCAGATCTGATGAGTATGCATTTAGAGAAAACCTTCAGTATACTGTAAAATGATTAAGAGGGACTGGTCACATACAAACGCTTTGGAAAAGTGGACATAACCCTAATTAAGCACACGGAAGCTGAGAAAAAGAAGCTCAGAAGTCTGGATATTTATTAATGAGTATATAATGCTTATTATCTCCATAAATTTATTCCCTTTTCCCACACACACATACAATAAACATTATCTGCTCTTGGTTTTGTTTTTAATCATTTTAGTAGACATGTCAGCTGTTACATTCCTTAAATTCCTTAAATATATGATTACATTGTCTGGATGCATTTGGGAGCTTTCCAAAGACTTCAACACTGCACCTCCTTTCATCACCGATGGGTGCCATAGATTTCCCAGTTTATGACAGCTTTGTGATAGGACTATACAATGGTAGATGATTTCCACTAGTCTCTCCCATGCACACCCATGCACACCTCTGTTGCTGCTGCTTGATGATGAAGGAGGGGAGTTTTCACATTTGCAAATGATTGTTGTATTCGGATTTCATCACTTGTAGGTATGAGGTCTGATTCTGGAGATTTTGGAAGTCCCGGATGCAATATGCATGTTTCTGACAATCCTGTGTTATCTTTATAAAATAATTTGATATTGAGAATGATGAGAATTGAATAGGGATCAGAGTGATTGGTTGATTATCGGTTGCAGTCCCCGGTCAGAAGCTTTGATTTCAGAAATAGGGACATATAAAAGTTCCTTTTCGGATGTCCCTATTTCGAATACTGCCCAGTTTTTTTTTTTAATGGGTGAATATGCCGATCGGCATACTCGGCATATTAGTGATTTGATTGTAAATCTATTAAATCTTGTTGACTTACATTAAAATTAGATTGAATGGTCAGGTAGATCAAGATTGAAAGATGAACCTAACCATCCGATCAGCTCGATGTATTGGCTGTTGCTGGTAATCACTCTGTATACTGCACAATAGTCACTGGATCAGACAGATTATCATGCAGTGATGCAGTGATATTTTTGGTGTAAGGTTTAATATGCCTTCTATAGACCAGTATAACAGTTCTACTCTTTAATACATTTATTTGTGTTGACTGCTCTGGCTTCTAGTTATGTAGGAGCAAAGAGAACAGAGTATAGCTAGTATAGGGCTGACCTTTGGAATTATCAATATAATGCATTACTTGGATTACAAAATTGATTAGATCTGTCAGATAACTCAGGTCCAAGCATGAAGTGTGCAGGAGAATCCCCCATGCTATGAGGATCTTCAGTGTTCTGGTGCTTAAAGACAGCGGTTGGGGTCTTCAAATGTCAAAGTCCATGAACTGACATTAATGAGTCAGTTTGTAAACCAATGTGACATTTAGTAACTTGCTTGTTGTCAGAAGTAGATGAATGAAATCGAGGAATATGTCTTCATTGCTTTCATAAAAAAATCTGTGCTGCTTGCAATGCTCATAGATGTGACTGTGCTTCTAGCTTCTAGCACGTCTTTTAGGGTACATTGCTGGAAGTGATATTTTGACTTTTTGATTTAAAAATCAAATGAATGTATCTACAGTGACCAGGGTCATCAATAATATCTTTGGACATCCAGAATTTTGATCCTGATGGCCCCTTATTTTTCGGTTGCAATCTCCGGTTAGAAAGTGTGGCTTCCAAAAAAGAGATATTTGAAAGTTACTTTTCGAATGTCCCTTTTATCAATTTTTTTTATGAATGGTTGAGTATGCCATTTGTAAAGAGCAGATCACCCCGCCACATCTCTGCCGCCGCTGATGCCGCTATCGCCGGAGGTGAGTAAACTCTTTCTGTGGGGTTAGGGTCAGGCTGCAGGGGAGGGAGGGTTAGGGCTAGGCTGCAGGGGAGGGAGGGTTAGGGTCAGGCTGTAAGGGAAGGAGGGTTAGGGTCAGGCTGCAGGGGAGGGAGGGTTAGGGTCAGGCTGCAGGGGAGGGAGGGTTAGGGTCAGGCTGCAGGGGAGGGAGGGTTAGGGTCAGGCTGCGGGAGGTGGTGGAATTTGTTGGGTTAGGGTCAGGCTGCAAGTAAGGGAGGGTTAGGGTCAGGCTACCAGGAAGGAGGGTTAGGGTTAGGGTAGTGAGAGGGGAGGGTTAGGTTAAGAATTAGGGGAATTACTGGGGGACTTTTTTTTAACACTTTTCGGAGCACCGAAAGCTTGGTCGATCGATTGCAATGCCTCCTCGAGGAAAATGCAACCGAAATCGCAGCCAGTTTGCTGGGAGGAATCAGCTTTTTTGAAAATGGAACTTTCTGACCAGAGCCCCCACACCCCTTATTTTTATGCTATTGAACCTCCCCCATATTTTATTTGCTTGTCTATTCAGTAGCCCCCTATTTTTACCATCCAACATGCGCTCACCTTCTTCTTATTTTATATATATGGCACTCCCTTATCCTACATTACTTTACTCCACTCCACACTATGTTTTGTCCTCTTCCTTTTTTCTTATTTCACTTATAGTCCCCTTCCCTGATTTCCAAGCCTAGTTTTCTGGTTTCTTCTAATGTCACTTGGCTGCACTCTCCCACTGACAGTGTCACTGTGTTGTGACATGATGTTAGGGAGAAAGAACTAGGTGGAGAACTGGGCAGTGTTTTTATGATGCAGAATACCTGATACTGCCATGCTGCTGGTTACCTGGAGGAGCCAGGCAAGTAATGGACAACAGGGATAGGAAAAGTGTAGCTTCAGGGGCAAGGAGCTATTTGTAGAAATGGACCTACAGGGCCCCAGACACACATTCTAGCCATGACCATTGTTAGCAGTCTATAATGGGAGTTGTAGTTGCTTATTTTTATCCTAGTTTTAGAAAAGATCATCTATCTGAAAAATGGATTACAATAATTGTGGTAACTGTGCACTTGCTTCCTATTGCTATTCATACATTTATGTAAGTAAGGGTGACTTTACCCAGACCATTAAAGCCCTCCAATGGGTCAATTTCAATGTCCGATCATTTTACACAACTACATAAAAGGATTCTTATTACTTTTATTATTTCCTCATTTTGGACACATCAGGGGGCTTGATTGTTAGGAACATAAAGATCACGCTTACTTTATTTATAAAAGGAGAATGTTTTGTTTATTATCTCAGTGGTATTGGGGTATATTTTAATGGGGCTGTGACATTGGGAGAATGCGGCCTGTCCATGGATAACATGTTTAACATGATCAGACTGGTAATATGCTTTTATGACTTTGTTCTGCTCAGCTCCCATTTACAAATTGATATTTCTCACACACACAACATTATATTCAGTTTCTATTGCGGCGTTGATAAGATTTATGAGTGAGGTAATGAAGCCCAATCACAGCTAAAGAAATATAATCACCATTTCTAAACTTTGCTAATTGATAGTTATGATTCCTTAGTCTTGTCATCTTGCCTGTCATTCAAAGACCAAAGCAATCACAGGCTAAGGCAGCTTTCCGACTATATAAGAAGGGATTAGAGAGAAGGCTACAGTGGATTTTGTGATTTGCAACTAATTACACAGCTCTTTGACTGGGGTTATCTCAGCTTCATTCAACAAGTGATCAGACAAGAGCCATGTTTGATTACTGTACGGCTACAGAAGAGCTTGGATTTACTGTCAAGTAAGGATAGTGTATATTTCTGTACTAGATCTCTGGCTGACCTACCTATCTATCATCATCTGCTACCAACCTGAGACCTTAACTTTTATATCCCAGCTTTAAACGTAAGACTGGGATGTGCTTGGATGTTAACACAGGCATCCTTTTAGCATGTTTTATAAACTTTCAGTTTTAAAGAAAGTGCAACAATATTCTACAGTCTTTATGCCATAATGCAGTCTTGTAAAAGCACTGCGTCAGTCATCAGCTCCTCTACAACATGTGTTGTAAGTTACCTTATGCAGTATATGTGTATTTAGCAGCTTCTCACATATACACTAAGATGCTTCAGAGAAATGCTGTGGAATGTGCACTACAAACTGATCCCAATAGAAAACAGTGCTAATTTGATCTTAAAGTCAAGGAGTGCTAAACAGCTGTGGTGAAGATTGCACAGTGGTGGCCATTTTTAGAAGTCACAGCACATGACAGACTTTCAGCCTTTATAACACCTTTAGTTCAAACCCCAAATCCTTGTAACCTTGCGCAGCGAAAATCCTGAGAGGTTAAAAATCCCTAAAACATGGGAAAGTACTTATTTAGAGGAAAATGTCATCTTTAGCTATTAAACGCAACACTCTTGAGAGAGATATAT
>WWET01002557.1:46794-61168 GCA_011038615.1 Limnodynastes dumerilii
ATATATATTTGTAAGGCAAAAACCAACCAAGTTCAAAACCAACCAATTTCAATAGATTTTATTTGAATAAAACAACTACAGGTCACTTAATAGCACAGTTTATCATAATTCCGTAAGACGAGCTTTTTCTGTCTGGTTTCATGCTAAAAGTAATTTAGTTGGCGTAGAAAACTAATTTAGCATCCCATTCAGGCTGTTTACTGCTTCCCAGAAAATCATCAGTGTGGAAATAGCATAAATGTATTGCAACAGTAGTTATATAAAGATCTTTATTACGGTGACTAGGACACAAAGTACTAGGTGTACATTATCACCAACAAGGAACCAACTTCCACAATCTACAGGAGGCACATGAAAGCTGCAGTACTCCTGCTGCTCAAGTATAGATGAGAAAGCGGGAAAAGACTTGTAGTTTCACAACACCTGCGGGTTTGGAAAAATGGAGATGTTGCCCATTGCATCCAATCATATTCTAGCTCTCACTTTCCTATTACATACTAGAGAATGTCAGCTAGAATCTGATTGGTTGCTATGGGCAACATCTCCAATTTTTCAAACCCACAGATTAGTAAAGCTGGTCCTTAGAGTGCCTGGTCTAGATTCTCCATACTGTTGCTAATGGCACTCCATATTGCCTCACTAACTACATGGCAACCTCCTAATTTTGAAGTTTATTATGAAAAAGCAATCTTAAACTGGATCTCTTTCCTAATAGGGACTACTTACCTACCTTTAAACCATGAATTCATGTCACACTACAACCTTTCTTTTATAGAGGCTCTACAATAAACAGTGTCTCAGTGATTAGCACTTAGGTGTTATCTGTGTGGAGTTTGTATGATTTTTTTTTCTTTTTAAAACAAATCTTTATTTAACAGTTTTTCAATTTTTTCAATGGAACATAGTACAACATAACACGCAAGAGCCAGACAGATGTGCAAACCTTCTGGGATGAAACAATCAATACAGGAAAGCATGAGATATAAGGGGAATAGAACATAAAGGATCAAGCACTGCAAAAAGCATATAGCTAACTAGGCTGATAAGTAAATGAATGGTTGGCATCACAGGTTTGGCAAGGTGAGCTTGATCCTACATACAAACTAATATTGCGCTCTTCGGACAAAGACAAGGTATTATAAACAAAAATATGACAGAGACAACACAGAGGGGTGGGGATAACAAAAAGGGAGATTCTGGTTGTTACATGGATGCAATGTAATAAGGGGTGTTCAGAGGAGAGGGCTTATTCATTGCTATATGAAAAAAGGAAAGAATCAGCCAGGGCCAATGGCAGGGCATATAAGAAGGGTCTGAGGGCAGGATGGCAAATCTTTATATTCCAGCCAGTAATACCATGTTGCAGTAAAGACAGGTGTTTGCTCAGGGGAAGAGAAAATCAAATCATCCATAGACATATAGTAATCTATACGTTGGAACCACTTAGAGATTGATGGTGGGGACTCCGATTTCCAGTGCCTTGGTATCAGGAATTTTGCAGCTTTGTTGAGATGTTTGAGAAGCAATTTTTTGTAGCAAGAACGGGGAATGTTAGAGAAGGAGAGAAGCCAGAATTTGGGGGCGGTTGGTACCTCACCATCTAGTATAAGCTTAGAGCTATGGATCATTTTCTGCCAATAAGGGACAAGTTTGGAAAAGGACCACCAAATGTGGAGGAAGGATCCCTGCTCCCTTTTGCATCAACAGCGTGAGGCAGAGATGATGGGGGAGATCCTATGTAACAGAGAAGGCACGCTATACCACCCAGACGGAATTTTATATTGCACCTCAATGGGGGAGCATGCATGGGTTAATTGGAATACTTTTGTCCAGACTGTATTGCTAAAGACCCCAGGCAGATCTCTCTCCCAGGCCTACACAAAATGTAAGGGATCTGCAAAGAATAGGTCAACAGTAATCTTATAGAGGATGGAGATACAATGTTGAGGGAGGTTGGGAGCTACACTGAGAGATTCAAAGTGGTCTAAAAACTTGTGTTGAAGATCAAAATCTTTCTGAGGTATGTAGAAAGAGTCTTTCAGCTCTACGAAAGAAAGGATGGTCCCCCTCTGCACCAGCCAGTGGACCCTGTCGAGACCCAGTTCCTCCCACTTTAGAGAAGATGTTTGGGGGTATGCCTGGTGTGAAATATGTGTTGTAAGTAAGATGGGTGAGTGGGGAAAGAGGGGGGTGGAAATATCAAACGAAGAGCGTAGATATCTCCAGGATTGAAGTAAGAGGTCCAATGGTAGGGTGTGTGGTGCTTGGAGTAGATGGAAGCCATGGTAGACAGCGGTAAGCCATTTACTTTGGCTTTGTCCCCTGGACTGGGACCAATACTCACACAAGCATACATGCCAGTTGTAACCCTTTATGAATGATAACTGGAAGCCACCTTTGTCCCTATGTCTCTAGAGAATTGTGAAAAAGCACCTGGGTTTTTTCCCTCTCCATAATGACCCTCTGAAACCCTTGGAAAACCCCCAAGGAATGTAAATTGGCAATGTCTTGAAGAGATAAAGAATTTTGGTAGGACTGACATTTTGATAATATTGACCCTCCCCACCCAAGAGAAGTCCTTCTCTGACCATAACTGGAGGCTTTTTTTTTTTTACAGATCTGAGAAGGGGGGAGGGGGAATTAGCCTTTCAGAGACCCTGAAATGTAAGGAAGCTATATTAATGCCGAATGCAAATGTCAAATTGTGGAATTCCTGCATTAGGCTAGGGAGAGACAATGTCGGGTTGGTTATTTTGGCTAAAAGGTCATCCGAAAAAAAAGCCAATTTAAATTCGGTGTTGGTAGCCTAATAAACTGAATGTTTTAGTTCTTCCAAATGGAACAGGCCAGGGCCTACATACAAAGTACAAATATCAGCAGAAATAGAGGGCTGCCCTGTCCTATCCCATTTGAAATGGGTGAAACCTTTGCTATCTCTTATATATGCATCTTGTAACGGGACATGTGTCTGGCTGTCTTTACCTCTGCTCTGGTATTGTGGGCTTCTCTTAACATTATTAATATCTTGAACTCTTTCTTTAGTAGATCGACTGCTAAAGGGCCCTATTTTAATTGGGTTTCTATCCAAACTAGAATATCCATGCATACCTCACACTCCCACTTTCCCCTCAGATGTCTTCCCGGGCACATTTAATAAATGAAGAGGTACTAGCTGACACTTCTCCACATGCCCCACCTCTGTATCCTGAAATATTACACACAGTACTCTTGCCCCAATTTTACAAAGGATACCACCTTGATTCACAACCTGATCCACCTTGCCCGCAGTAATCTGTATGCATGGCTTACAATAAAGTCACTTTTAGACTGGATGTTTTTTGACCCCTTTTGATACTGACCTCAGCAAGTTACACATATTTGTCCAAGAAATTCATGATATTGGTAGAGTTTAGTAATTTACACCAGAAGGAAATACTGTATCTGCCATCTGTCTTGCAAGACAATGACATGGACTCAATCCTTCAGACTCACCTACCCCAGCAAAAACGAGATGAAGTGATTGTGGTGCTTGATTATTTTTTTGTGTACACATTTCTTAGAGCCCAGACAATACAGATAATAAATGCTTACACCCTATGTTTTAGTATTGGCAAAGGGCAATGGGGTAACAGCCTAGATCATTTTAAAATGGTGTGCACTACACGATTTTCCAACTAATCGGGAATATTGCATAGTGTATAGGCAGCTTTACACAGTGGATTGCATTATTAAGCTCCAAACACTGAAACAAGATTGCACATGTTTAGACTTTAAGATATGGTCATGTACCGCACTACAGTATTTATAAATGTCAACACTATGGGCCGTATTCAGAGATCGAGAACATAGTTTACGTTGACTATACGTACATAAGTGTCTTATGGACGTACATGTGAATCGCAGTTGGGGACATACGCATGAAAATCAGACGTATGGGAAAATTTACATAAAAGTGGGTGGGGGCATTTAAATGAACGCATGGGGGCGTGGTTATCAAGAATCGCACAGACGGAGCACATATACACACATAAGTACACACGTAAAGAACAGAGTGCTATATGGACTCGTAAGTCACCGACTGCACGTCCGGGAGAGGGGAGTGTCAGGGTTGTTGGTGGATGTTTCCTTGCTCCGGCCATGCATATAATTACGTACCTTTAAAAAAGGATCTCTGTATATGCCCCTATGTCCGTAGAATTGTCTATAAAAGTTTCAGCAGTTTGATTACTTATATTTGCACTGTAAAACATCTAAGAAATCAATGACAATTACAGCAATGCACAAGTCTATAATGTGTTAAACTGAAAATTTTAAGTGCTGGTTCTGATTAGTGTATTGTAAGAATCTGATAATGGTTTCTTTAATTCTGATGCTCACATCAGTGGCAGCAGAAAATTGTAATGATGTGTGATGACTCAGGCTGACCTGTGATTTACATGGCCCTGCATGTGAACAGTTGAACAGTTAGCTGATCCCGTGTAATTTTAAAAAATGGCTGTTGGTGGCAGTAGATGCTAAGGAATGTAACGTCATCTAATGCATTTCATGCTTACAAAGTAAAAGCTTCTTAAACACAATATCTGAATGTTGATTTCCGCTTGGAAAGCTCTTTAATCCCATTATTATAAGGTCAAAACTCAGCTCCAAGAAAAGAAATGTATTTCCAATTTTTAATCCTCCCATGATCCTCCTTTTTCCTTTCTACCAGGAGATTACAAGCCCTATTTCTGTAATTTGATTAGTGTAAAGCTTCTGTTTTTTCTGCCACCCATATATTCCCAATATCAGGATGTATTCCTATTTCTTCAAGTGCTTGGAAGAAGAATGATGAAGGACTTGCCCAGGTGGCACATTTTGCTGAGTTAGAAAACGCTTACAACAATTCATACCTATAACTTTTCCAGGTAGATAACGTTCTGTTTATGATTTACCACTGCTATTTAATGCAGAAACAAATAGTACAAAGGATGGGAAACATGAGCAAAGCATTATGTCCTGGGTGAATCTGGCAATTTTAGTGCAGACTTAAAAATTATCCCAACTTGCCCAAACAAAGAAGACAGCAGAATACAGAACTTTTCTACATAGCTGTTTGTAAGAGGGAAGAATTTAATGACAAGATACAAATCACTTAATTTATTGCCAAAAATACTACACAATGATGCAATAATACCGTCCAGTTCAGCACCCATTTGCCAAGAACATACTTTCCCCAGTGGAAGATTCTAGAGGGGAGACCAAAGTATTTAAATGAAAATAATATATAGCCATAAATAAGACTTTTAGGGCCCGATTCAATTAGGAGCGATGATGGGAAAAGGGTTGCGGTTCGCTTTTTCCCGTCATTTCCGATAGTTAAAAATCTGGGATTTTTATGCACACCTTTATGGGGCACGCATAAAAATTCCCCCCCAAAAATATGCGGAATTAGCTTTGCACCGCAAATAACATGGGTGCTTAGCTAATTGAATCTGGCCCTTACAGCTTTTCACAAAAATGTATATTTTTCCATAGTGAACCTTTTGCCTGAATCATGTATTGGTAGGTCACAAGTGAACGGCCTTTAAAAACTGCCCGTATGCAATCTACGTAACAAAGTGGTACGTAGATAGCGTAAAAGAGTTACTACGCAGGCGTAGTTGCTCTGCCCTTATAACTATGCACTTAAGAAGCAATATTCTTAAGTGAAAATCCAGCCCAAAGTAACCAATGACAGACCACTGATCTGCAAGTGTGACTTAATGCTGCCTTATGGCATCGTAAGTCCCACTATTTAAGAATAATTGAGGGAAGTGAGGGAGTTCGGATCCAGTCCTTAAAAGACGATCTGCGCATGTGATGGGCAGATGTTGCCCATCGTAGCTACGGAAAAGCCCGATCGTGGATCGGGCGTCCGTAGCAGCAGTGTAGTAACGCTGGAGGGGGCGTTCCCCTCAGTGATGATGCTGCAGTTAGTGCAGGTAGGCGGTGGGAGGGAGGGAGGGTAATGAGGCTGGGAGGGCGGCGTTAGCGTAGCAACGCCGCCGTCCCAGGGTGTTAACACTCACTTACACCGGCTGAAGTTAGGGTAGCCTTCAGCTGGCGTAAGCGAGTGTTAACACGCTGGGGCAAGGGGGAGTGTCGGGGGAGTGAAGCACGCTCAGTGTACCATCGTAGCTCTGGATCAGGCCCATGGGGTATATATGCAGCACATGATAATATAATTTACATCTAGCCACATATTGATTTTAAATGCTCATTGGTTTATATAGACAGCTGACAGAGAAAAAGTTCAACACTCCTGATAAGTCCCATTAGCTTAAGGTCAAACAGCACCAAAAATGTCAGTGGTAAAGCATTGGGTGTCAGACCATGTTATGTATATGTACTTCTGGAACATTTCACAGTGGTAAAGAAGATGCAATTCATGTACAGCAGTGTTGAGTATTATTTTTGGATGGAGTAGATTTATGTGGTTTATTCTTATTCAAGGATTGAGAAGATCCAGGTGATTGTTAGAACCCATTAAAATATTGTTGCTGGACCCAGACGCCACGTTTTGCTTCTGGGTATACTGTAAGAGAACATTGACATCATATGTTGACACAAAAAAAATGTAGTTAATGGGTAATGCTGCACACTGACCTTTAATAAAAGTCTTCCAAATATATATTGTATATGTTGCTCTGTTTTCCTAGTGAAAATACTGGACTGGATCCAAAGCTTGAAAATAAGAGGAAATCGGGTAGAAATTTACACCTGGCAAAATCAAGGGGAGACAAATTCATTTTATCTTTGCAGCAAAAACTGTTGTCTAATGGCGCTACTCCATGTAGGCACACACACAGGAAAAATGTAAATATATATACATTTTATTCCATAATATTCATAAAAAATAGTATCAAGGAGCTTACTTGCAGCAGTCCATTTAAGATGTTGAATAAACTAATGTCAGAGGTCCTCTGACATCAGTTTTCTCAACATGTTAAAGGGACTGCTGCAAGTAAGTTCCTTGATCAGGAGAGTTTTTTTTTCTCTAAAGGACTACTATGATTTTTCATTGATTTTTTATTGAATGTTATCCAATCTTCTAATTATGTGCCTATTTTATACTTTAATTATATATATTTTTTTATACTACTTTTTTATGAATCACCCCTGTTGTTGGCAGCAACCCCTTGAGTGGAGTGCTACTATTACAGATTATTTTTCTTTTCACTTAATTCATTTTATCATTTGCATCCGAGGAGAATAACTTGCTTTCTCTTATTACACATAGATACTGAGCAGCTTTACTATTAATCCATTATTTAGTAGAGATGTGCAGGCTTGGTTCTCAGAGAACCGAGCCCGTACAAACTTAGGGTTCCGAGGCGGGATCCGAGCATTGCTCGGATCTTCCCTCGCGCCTCAGGTGACATCATGTCACCCGAGCTTTCAAAAGCCCAGTTGGATCTCGCAGGGTTTTACGGCTTTGCAATGGCGGCACAGAGGACGGAGGACGCAGCACAGGACGGAAGATGGAGGACGGAGGATGCGGCAAAGGTAAGTAAGGGGTTTTGCTGGCGGGGAAGCTGGACACATGATGGGGTTTTGCTGGGGGTTCTGGACGCATGATGTGGTTTTGCTGGTGGGGAAGCTGGACACATGATGGGGTTTTGCTGGGGGGGGAGCTGGACACATATGATGGGGGATACTAAGGGGCTGGAGATATACGATGGGGTTGTAAAATAACAAGAAAGTTTGTAAGGAGTGATAATCCCAAATAAGCAGCTGTATGGTGGAGCGTGTGTAACTCCCCCCAAAAAAGAAAACCCTAGGGTTTCTAATAAACCGAAAGCAAAAGTTACAGCGCTTACATATAAGTGACAACAGGGTTTTAGACAAAAACATGGATAGTGAAAAAACAAACGTCTGATTTGAAAATAAAGGTACTATTTATTAATACTCAACTAAAAATGTGAAATCTACCAGCATCTAAACATTTTTCACATAATCAGACGCTGTTTGTTTTTTCACTATCAACGTTTTTGTCTAAATCCCTGTTGTCACTTATACGATGGGGTTACTGGGGGTTTGGCTGCGGTGCTGTGTGACAAGGTGCTGCCATGTGGGGCTGTGTATTGTGTAGGGGGCTGTGTACTGTGTAGGGGCTGTGTACTGTATAGGGGCTGTGTACTGTATAGGGGCTGTGTATTGTGTAGGGGCTGTGTACTGTATAGGGGCTGTGTACTGTATAGGGGCTGTGTACTGTATAGGGGCTGTGTTATGCAGTGGGGGTGTGTAGCGCAGGGAGCTGGACACATGATATGAAAATAATATTGTTACCTGTGAGGTCCTCAAAATTAACTAGAAATTATTGTTAATGAGGTTAATAATAATATAGGAACAATATAGAGCCAAATTATGCCAATTATAATAATTATTATAAATTATTATTTTAGCATTTTGTAGCAATTTTTGCAAAAAAATACAGATCCAAAACCAAATCCAAAACCAAAACAAGTGGGGGGCGGTTTTGGCAAAACCAAAACCAAAACTAAAACCAAAACACGAAGTTAATACAGATCTAAAACCAAAACCAAAACACGGGCATCAGTGAACATCTTTATTATTTAAATTAGGGCTAGAATATATCACCTCTCAGCGTTAATACTGTTTGCAATCAATGAAATTTACCTCCCCTGAAATTTTACATGGTTTTGCGCAGGTGTAATTTTCCACCTGTTTTTAAATTCTTGAGGTTATACTTTTTTATTTTAATACACCAAAATCTCTGATGGTGTCTTAGTTTAATTCACCTACTAATATTTCTAGGTGCTTTACAGGTTTATATTAACACACTTCTTCTGTACATTGATTTTACTCTCCTGAACATTATCTCCTATTTTCTATCATCTATGTACATTTTATTGTATTCTTTTTATGGGTATGTGCAGTGCATATTGTCATTTATATGTAGACTGCACTCCCAATCTGTATCAGTCTCTAAGTATACACACGGTATGAATCATTTGCAGTTTTGTGCGTTAGTGCATTGGATGGAAGTTCACAATGCTCCACACATCTAACAAGTTACAATGAAGCTTATAATTTACTGAGTATAGAAAATAAGTATCAAGGGTAGTACAAAGGTTGGTTCAAATTTATCATAAAATACATTTAGAGCATATGGTTTTGTTAAAGTGACAGCAAGGTAGACATTCATAATATGTCAAAAATTATTTAGATTCACTTCAGGTTTTAATGTGGCAAATCTTTATTATCTATGGCTGATACATAGTACATTTATAACATTTATCAGATGGAATTTTCTCATTTGCAATAATGGACATAAAACATAAAAAGCGCTAGTATTTATGGTTGTGACACGTGTCCTATGCCTTGTAAGACCAGGACAGAACAAATGCAAGGACATTTATAAATAAAAAAAATCTGTCAGTGGAATATTTATATCAATAAAAATCCACCGGGTAATTTTACTTTTTTTTCTAGAGTTTATAGACTATTTCCTCCTTGTGTTAGATTCACACTGTCTGATATTTTACTGATAACCTGTTCTTAAATTCACTGCAAACAGTGCAATTATGGCTGGGAAATTACAAAACACTGATTTATTCCAGGCGCTGTCACCAAAACCAAGCGAGAGAGAAACTGGAAGGATAAGAATGATAAGACTGAGATGTTAAAACATTTGTTCCCTGCATCTGGAGCAATTATCCTAACTACTTTGGTGGGCTTTAGCTATACAGGGCAGGCAGATTAAAGAATGACAAAGTATTTCCATACACTGCAAGAGTCTCAAAAATACAAGTATTCCAAGCATAATGCACCAGTCTGTTTCTAATCCACTAAAACAAAGCCAATAAAAAAAAAAGACTTCATGTCTTTTGTATGCTGCATCAGCGCACAAAGGCACACACACACGCACACACACACACACACACCCACACACACACACACACACACGCACTATTTCTACTGATACAAACATACAGGCAATCAAACCTTATGTTCGGTATTCAGTGGTGGAGTTAACATGGTCCAGTGGTATAAAATGAGTCACAGTACCACATCAAGTGCTCATATTTATTACAATATACAATATGCAATACAATATATGTACATCCTACTCTTGCATGTACTTCTACATTCATATAATAGAGTACAATTCAGGGCGTGTGGAAAAAAAACATGGCTCACTTGTTGCTAACAGGCAAGATGATAACTAATTGACATGCCCATGTGATAAAGCTATATATGTGTCTAATCCTTTCTGAATGTCTGGTATATCTGCCAACATAAACTCCCTCATTAGTAAATTCCACATATTCATTGAAAGAATCTTTTGCTTTGTTGGTGTTGAAAACTTTATTTTCTCAGATGTCTAATCCTCAAATAAAGTTGTCACCGCTGAAGGATTTTGCTTTAGTATTTATTTTATTGCTTAAAAATAAAGTATTCTTTAGTTTGGAGTTTTGTGTTTGAATGAAATAAACTTATATTACTGATGGTTAATTTATGACACTTTGGATGTTGTGAATTGAGGAAAAATCATGGTTTTGGCAAACCACGGATCACTAAATTTCCCCAAAGGCTCCTTGTAGTAAGGTAATACAAACATATTCACATCATGCACATTCCAACAACAGATACTCATGGTAGGAAGATTGTATATATCACTATGATGAGCACCATGTTACATAACTTATTTATCCTTGTGTCTTCATTATGTTGTTTTATCCAGTGCTGCCTTAAATTTCTCAAATGAGTTGCAAATGTTTCCCAATGGAAGTAAAGACAAATAATTGGTGCACTTTAGACATATGAAAAGTAAGGTTTTGGTTTCTTTTTGTATGTAAGACAAAGCTGCAGAGGAGAAGAGCCCCATCTCACACCATTAATATTCATTCCCCCCCTCAGCTGCCACAGAATATTCTGTTGTATTCAGACTTCCGTTTGCAAACGTTATCGCAAATATGCGCATGCACCTACTAAGGAACACCCACCAAAACCCCAGTCACTCCCCTTGCTAATCCGTGCTCACGTACATTTACACCACCATAGACCACCTCTGTGCCGTCCCGTGCGTCTGTGTCCTCCGTACGTGCGTATCATGATAATGGCACCCACTTTCCTTCATTTAAATGCATCGCCCCGCCCCTTTTCACTTAAATTCTCCTGTGCGTATATTTGCATAGCATATCCAGACGTATGTACCCACGTGTGTATCATACGTCTGTCCGTAAGGCACTTCCGCGCATAGTCTACGTCAACTACGTACAAAATGTTACCACGTGACGTACCTAAAAATACGCACGGGAGTCACCATGAAAACGGAAGTCTGAAAACGGCCCAAAATCTCCATGCGCGGCTACAATCGCTGTATGTGGATTTGTGTGTTTTGCTTAGGACATTCATGATATATTCAGCTTTGAACATGTAAAATTTTGCACACCTGCAAATACCAAAGTTACCTATCAACGGCAAGTGTGCCTACAAAACACAAATCACAATAAAGCTAGTAAAGTTATGCACTTAGGGCCGGATCCAGACTTCCCATTACAACACAAATTTACAGTGGAGTAGCGCACGTTCAGCTACTAGTATGTGCAAAGGGCCCTTCCCCATTCACATATGGAGTTCTGAGCACTAACTTGTCCAGATCCCTACATTGTCTTGTCTGCATGTAAGTTTTATCACGTGGACAAGATCATCATAGTAAGAGCTAAACACAGCCCTCAATGTACGATTTAAATATGTAGTACAGTTCACTGTGTGTGTGTGTATAGTGGCCCACCCCACGTACGCAAGTGCTGAATGGACGAAATTAACTTCAGTACATCCAGCCTTCTTTGCGTAGCTCAGCGTTCTGGGCATGTGTAGTGCAGCTACAGCTTGTGTAAATCAGCTTTATTACAGAGGTCTGGATCCTGTCCTTAATGATTTTAAATTTCAAGCAAGAATTTACAAAAATATCATGTTTGAACTAATGCTCTCCATATTTATTGTGGCAGGCAACAGAGGACCATAGATTTCTGTTGTATTCCTCTATGGGGATAAAGGACAAATGGTATTTGCATGACTCCAGAAAGCAAATTGCTTTCAGAGTTTTATGTAATATTGTAACGCCATGTCATGAAAATACTTACGCTATGAAGTCTTCTGGTTGTAGCTGTCACTATTCTTCAGCTCCTGCAGCTGCTGACAGCTGGGGATATGAGAGCCTGAACAATTATGTTCATGCTAACGATGCATAACCATTTAATAACCAGTGATTTCTCTAAAATATTAGATCATTTTATCAACTATATTTAACAAACATATTTTGCAGATAGGAATCATTGATGATTAGTGTCAGATTTGATCAGAACATAAATGTCCAGAGTCTCATAAGCTCTAGCTGTTAGTAGTCTCTCACTGCAACAGCCTCAGCCAGAAGACTACAGAGGATGAGTATAATGGTCCGGAATCACAGTTCGTAGTTTTCGTCTTACGTACGTTGTTTTAAGAATTGGGCTACTACACATGCATAGTAGCTTATTTACGCTATCTACGTACCATACCATACCATACGTACAGAAATGGTACGTAGATAGCGTAAATTAGCTACTACGCAAGCTCAATTCGCAAAACAACGTACGTAAAGAACGAAAATTACGTAACTGTGAATCGGGACCTATATGTTCAAAGTGTACAAGCCACTGTATTTGCCACTGTATTTGCCACTAAAGCCCAACAAGTTTTGTTTGAAAAATGAAGAAGATTTCAATTATATTTTACAAATAGAAATAGTCGCTGATTTGGTTCATGGTAAATACATGTTCTTTCTGAACATTATAGTCCAGACTTCAGCTCCAGCAGTCAGACACTTCCATAAGATTTGCAAAATGAGCGTTTCACAAATCTGGGATTAACTGCAGCCGTGTAGCTTCTAAATAGCTTAACAACTATATTTTAAATATAACATGTCCCATGAATTCACCGGGTTAACATGCAATTCATGTGCCAAAGTTGAATTACTTACGGCTCTTTAAGTAACCAAAAGAAATATGATGTTTCAAGGAAATTAGTAATATGTATATGTAAAGGAAAAAAATACATTTCCAGAGCAGGTTTAGAGGATCAGAAACGAAATAAATGTTATAATTGTGCTAAACTTCTTTTTGCTGAATAAAACTGCAATAACAGCAGAGTAATGCTATAGTGACCCAGTTTATTACAGGGCACCATGTAACAGTAACCAATGCCATGTTAAATGATGTAGTCTCGAGGAACCAGACATGAAATACATGTAGAAAATGAAGAAAATTGTATCTGTACAGAAATGACAGTGCAGAAAAGACGGCCAGCTGCTGCAATAGTTACTAATATAGCAAACATAGCCCAAGGTATGAAGTCTCTAACTACTATATGACATTTATGGTTTTTGATGGTCTTTGTTCATCTTGTTCCAGAAGAAGACACAACATAGTACAAAAAGAATTGAGAACAAAACATTAAAGAAGACATATTTGTACTACATCTTTAGATTGCAGACCTGATTATACATAGAAAGTTATGTGAAGAAAATACTATCTCTGTTGTTCTGTTGAGTGAAAGTTATTCAGTGAACTATGTGACAATACCCAGGGGCGTTTTAAGAAGTGATGGGGCCCTTGTGCAGGATTTGTGCATGGGCCCCCCCTTAACCTGAGACAGGATTGTCCCAATTTGCAGACCTCAAAAGAGGCGGGCCTAACTGTGCTTTAAGCCCCATCCCCTTTTCAGCCCGCAAATCGGGACAGTCCCACCGCAGTGGAAGGGGGGGCTCATTAGTCATCTATTTCCTCCGGAAGATCATAGAGGGAAGAAATAGATGCCGAATCGCCCCCCCTTCCCCTGCCAACCCTGATATGCGAACTTGGGTGCAGGATGAATACCACAGGGCCCCCTGTTCTAATAGGTGAGGAATTAAGGCCCCCCCACCTCCCTTATAGTCTTACTGATAAACTCTATAAAAAAAAAACACATTTGCTCTGTTTAGCATTTGGCTCTGTATTTAATTGTTAGCTGAAGAGATTTATCACCCACGCCCCTTCCCCAATGTGTAGGGGTGTTGAAGTCAAATAAAGATATAAAATAATACATAAATATTAAAATAAAACTTAATGTAATCTGTGGATGTATATAAACAAATATATGAGCTAGATAGACAGAGATAGATAGATAGATAGATAGATAGATAGATAGCTAGATAGATAGATAGATAGATAGATAGATAGATAATATAATAGGGCAGCTCCAAAGTTTGAGATTCACAGGCAAAGCAACAATTTGCAGCACTGGCAGTTAGTGTTTCCTAGCTCTTACTTTAAATAACATTATGAAACGAAAGGTGTTTTTCCCTACCCTA
>WWET01002557.1:97459-113617 GCA_011038615.1 Limnodynastes dumerilii
GTCACGGTAACAGTGACAGACTCCGAGGGAGAACAGCGCCAGAGCCCCACACTACAGCCAGCCGACGGACGGGGTAAGTGCGGCACTTGCCACGATTTGTGACACTATCTATCTTTTTCATTCCGTATGCTATCACATACTATATAATTTCCCTTTAGTCTATTTGAGAAGTTGGGGATCACTAATAGTACCTACTTGGAAGTCTATTCCTAGTAGGTTCACATATATTTGTTTCAACCACCTCACACACGTTAGAATCATTTAGATTAGTATATGGTAATGACAGTCACTTGCTATACAGATGCATATGGCAAACACAGTGGTAATTTTGTATTTATTTATAAGGATGTCCCTAATATGTGTAGAGGACCCTTATAGTTGAGGACGATTAGACTAGATCAGATTAGATTAGATTGAGGACGATCCTTTCGTCCCCCCATTTTTTCCCCATATTTAATTGGTCTCTGTTTTTTAATGATTTGTCCACAGATTTATCCACAGGTTTTTAATACTTATATTTATCAGTCAATATTGTAAATGGTTTAACTTGATTAGTTACCTTGCAGTCCATCTCTTCCACACCCATTGCCCTCACATGGTGATTATTAACAGGTTCTTAATTGAGATATTGTTATATGATGGCGTTATACGGAGTGTACAGTTATACAAACTGAATAAGGTGAAGTATAATATTTTGTAAGATCCGTACTGTAACACTATCGATAGAAATCACCATGATTTTAGTGATTATGGATACATAAGGCATTGATTGCACTGTATATATTTTTATGGTTGATCTTACTTTATTTATGATTGTACGTATCCATTTGGATGGACTCTTCGTTTATCTTACGGTTTAGTATTGTCCCCCCTTATGTCATGCATCATATATTTATCAGTAGTGATTCCTATAGTGATCATCATGTATTTGTATTTATATATTCATATTTGTATTTGTATTTATATTTTTATATATATTTATATTTTGTATATATATTTGTATTTATATTTATGTGTATATCATGTGAGTAAGAATCAGCTTTTCTGTATGTATCCCCCTATTGATGGACTTGTTACACTCTTCATTCTCCCATGAAGTTTGGTTACAATGTATATATCATTTTTACCTGTATCAGGAAGTGTTTTGAAATGTAAATTTATCTAGGAACCAGCAATTTGTTTCTGGCCGGCTTGTTCATCATATATAATTCTGGAGACATATCCCTTTAAAATTTCACCATCAGCCCTCGCCACTAAGTTTGTTTATATCCAAAGGAGTGTGCATTTTATTATTTTGTTGCTTTTAGCCAGTTAGCAATTTACCGTTTAGCAGACTAGCAATGTAGTATTCAGTGTTGGCAAAAATAGACACGTCCCCTATCCCAGTGCTTAAAACTCCCCCTTCACTCCCCCCCCTTCCCCCACCCACATTACTCTCCGTTAGTCTAGTCTTATTATTGTCAACACTGCAGGATAACTAGTAGCGCTTTTATATTTTCACCAATAAATATTTACCTATTGCTACTTCTAGAGGACTGGTAGATCCTCAGGTGTTTTACAATTGCTGCTCACATCCCTGGTGCTATACCCATATCCTAATATCTATTTTATAAGAGAAAATCGCTGCAGAGCAGCCCTGGAATGATACAATTTCTAAAAGAAACTAATAAAAGTCTTACAAAGTCCACATAAGAATTCTTCTATGTTGTAAAGGTCCCTTAGTGTTTAGGAATTCCCTTATTGTCTAATGTGGTATATAAGGTCAATCTTTAAATCCCTCCTTTAGGGAAATGGGTCGCCAAGGAGAAGCAATTGATCCATGGAAGAAAGAAGATACAGCGGTGTATGATGAGTATTAATGTAACCCCAACCTTTAACCTAATCCTAACCCCAATCATTCCTTTCTCTTACCCTAACACAACCCCTCCATTACCTTAACCCTATCTGCCTGACCCTAAGACTCTCCTATCAGCAGCCTAACCGTAAGACTCTCCTCCCAACAAACTAACCCTAAGACTCCCCTCCCAACAGACTAACTCTAAGATTCCCTTCCCCGCAGCCTGACCCTAAGACTGCTACTCACTATAGACTCCCCTACAACACTCATGTGGCGGTGGTTTCTGAATGAATGAATGGATGAATGGGTAAGTATGCCGATCAGCGTTCTTACCCATGCAGTAATAAAAGTTTGAAATTAGCACTATTTTCACAATAGAGACACCCAAAAAATTAGCTTTCGGCTGTCTCTATTTCGGAAACAGCATTTTTGAGGCGACAACTGCATATCCACCTTAAGGGGTATATTTACAAAAGTCGTGTTTGGCTGGCGATTATGAATTTTTGAAAAAAAATTCCGGGATTCACTAAAGGGCGCTTTTCTTAGGCGATTTTTAATCACTGGTGAGAAGCGTCACTTTAGCAAGACGTAAATCGATGTGCATTTCTATAGAAAAGAATAATTTCATAAAAAATTAAAATAAAAATAAAAATAAAAAGCCAAGCGCAGCATGGTTGAAAGGCTTACCCATGCTGCGCTGATAGAACTACAAGGCTCAGCATTGCTTAGCCTTGTAGTAATATCAGCATCAGCATGGTAAGCCTTCTAAACATGCTCCGCTGTGTGTGGTGCATGAAAAAAAAAACAGTATGCACAAAACATATAGTAAGACATTAATATATGTGTGTATGTAAAATAAATATTTACACTGCCTAATAATGAACCCTAATGTGTGAACTTACTGTAATGTAGTGTGTGTTGTAGAAATGAAATAACATTTTTTCGTACTAATCGTTTTGCTGTCCTCATTCTTGGGATGAGTTATTTGGAGTTTCTTTCTTCTTGGCAGGGAATCTTCTCCAGTTGCTTGCAGAATCTTCTCTGGTTGATTAAAGATGCAGCTCCGGTCCTCTCTTCAGCTCCTCTGCCTTTTCTGGACTTGCCCAGCCGACAGGATCCCTCCTCTTCTTCCGCACCGCTCCTAATGACCATTTGGTCACTAAAGGGCAGCCTTTTATATTAATAATGACGTCAGAAAAACTAGAGCGCTCACTAGAGCCCCTCCTGGATCCTGTCGCTGTGGCAAGTGCCGGAAGAGGACGAAGAGCTGAGAGGACCTGAGCTGCATCTTCAATCAACCGGAGAAGACTCTACACGCATTTTACAAGATTCTACAATTATTTTACATACACACGTATATTAATGTCTTACTGTATGTTTTGTGCACACTGTTTTTTTTTTCATGCACTACACACAGTGCAGCATATTTAGAAGGCTTACCATGCTGATTCTGATATTACTACAAGGCTAAGCAATGCTGAGCCTTGTAGTTCTATCAGCGCAGCATGGCTAAACCTTTCAAGCATGCTGCGCTTGGCTTTTGCACACAGAAAAACACATGTCAAATATATTGACATGTGTTTTTTAGGTTATGTGTGAGGCGCTTTCATTGAAAGCACCCCACACAGCCAGCAGGCAAATTTTTTTTCTGCAATTTGCCGTCGCACTAAAGGCGATTTAGACTAATCATCTTTATGTGAATACGACGATTTGTATATGTTATATGGCAAACATCTGGACGATTTCTGTCCAGCGATGTTTGCCTTGACGATTTGGACAAAGGCTCAAGTCCCGGGACTTTGCCTTTATTGAATACGGTGATTGAAAAATCGCCTGCAAAGTCCCGGGAGTTTGGGCAATTTGAGCTTTGTAAATATACCCCTAAGAGTCCCATGAAATTGAGCTCCAAATTATGTATATACACATAAAATGAAAAACAGCAAAAAGGGCAATGAATAAAATATTTAATGAAAAACAATGATAAAAACACATTCATAATTTAGTTTAAACCAGGGTTCGAAGTGGGGCGGTATACGGTGATATGCCATAACGTCCCTTCTCCCACTGATTTAATAAAAAATCTATAAATATCCATTTACTTATATTACCTCTGTTTCCATACTGCCTTTTCTAAATCTCCAAACCACCACTTTTAAATTTCCACTTTGACCACTGGTCAAAATGATATACAGTGTACAAATAGCCAGCGGAATACTGTACTGCTAAGTGTGTCTCTGTGCACTAGTGATGTAACTGATCTGGTAAGCGCAGTCCTTGTTGCAGGAAGCTGGTCCTCTTACCTTTTTGACTCATCCTAAAGAGCTTTGTCTTTATATTTTCCACATTGGAATAGTAATAACAAAAAATCAGAGCAGCAGTTTTAATTTTATATGGGGATTGATAAGTGTCCCACGCAGGGGTGTATCTATGGGTCCAACGCCCCTGGCAAAGTAAGGGACTGGTGCCCCCCCATTATTCATTTACTCCCAGTACTCCCATCACGTGCCTCCAGCACCTCCCCCCAGTATTCCCACCATGTGCCTCCAGCCTCCCCTAGAACTCCCATCATGTGCCTCCAGCCTCCCCCCCTACTCCCATCATTTGCCTCTAGGCTCCAGGCCCCACCCCAGGTTTTTTTTTACCTTATCTGTGTCCTCTGAGCAGGACTGCGGCTAGAATTGAAATCCCGCGGTGGCTGAGACTTGTGAGGGAAATGCAACCAGCCAGCCCTTTTTTTTAAATCATCCAGTCGCACTCCAGACCAGCGCTGCACTAGGCGACACTATCTCTTAGCTATGGGTGGCATCGCTGGGGGGGTGCCCCCCTTTGACTGGCACCCCTGGCGGGTGCCATCCTGGCTGAGGGGTAGGAACGCCTCTGGTCCCATGTTTGCAACCTTGCTTGATGTTAAATATGCGTTCCCTTCTCTGAATTCTTTGTCCCCAAGTTTAGGTACAGGTCATAACTTAATGCTCCTCAAGAATCTTCAGAAATAAAGTATAATTGATAGATTTAATCCACAGATGTTGGTCTGTGTCATTATTGTGTACGCTAATAAAGATAGGTGAGTTTTCAAAAGGTATAACTCACAAGCAGCAAAATTGCATCTGTTTTGTTTCTGTCTGTTTTTAACCATAGCATACACAAAATACAGAATACACACAATTTAGTATAAGGTCCAAATGTTGATCTGTATGTTCAATAGATAACACATGTAGATTCATATGAAAATGGGCATGCTGGAGAGAAGGGAATTCCTATTCATGGTTCACCACATGAATCAACTACATATTTCTTTAAACATCTTCCTTATTCTTAGAATATTGTGGGAAAGTACATGTTTTTCTGTAAACATATATACATTGGACAGGTCTCACAATTCCATACGACAGGGGGCTTACACATTCACAATGCACAAGTATCCAGAGTGATTGTGCTGCTCATGAGCAAACATGGTTACTATGCAACGCAACCAAGCCCTTACATATTAACCTGCATTAAAAACAAATCCGCTATGCACAGAGACATGCACATAGAGTGAGGGCAGTGCATGGTGAGTGCACTACTCTCCAAACAATCGTCATCCACTGCGGAAACTTTTGAGCGAAGTGTGTAACTAGGTCTTCATCCAGTCCATTGTGAGTAAAAATAATAAAGGTATTTTTGTAGAAATGGTAATCATAGTCATTATTGTTATATACACAGTGCTCTTACAAAGGCTGGCTTACACATGACACTTGCATAAGTCAAGCGCCTAATAGTCAACACAAAAACCTTCCTTAATTCCAGCTACAATAACTGCTTATGTATTATTTACCTGTATCACACTTGTTTTTGGCTCCAAGCAGGAAAATCTACCTTTTTGACAATAACTGCTTATGTATTAATTGATCTCCTCACCTTTTATTTTATTTATTATTTGTAACGTGCAATCAAAGTACAATGCTTTCTTAAATCGTATTACTTTATAAAGAAGTCATAATAATTTACTTATTGCTAAATCAATCACAATAAGCCAGATCCAGACTTACTGGGCCGTATGCAGAGTGCTACTGCACAGTAATTTTGTAACATAATCTACGTTACTTCTTGCAATGCAGATTGCGTATACGCGGTCTTAAAAACCGCGTATATGCAATCTACGTTGCAAGAAGTAACGTAGATTACGTTACAAAATTACTGCGCATGCGTAGTAGTACTTTTCTGAAAACTCCGACCGCAATTGCAATGCGGCTGGAGCTCTGCATACGGCTCACTATTACCATGTGAAGCAGGGCTTGAGGTGAGGGGGTATATGGGGTATCTTCACTTCTCCCACTGATTTAATTGAAAAGTAATAAATCCCCATTCACTTCTACTATTTCCAAATTTTCATACTGCCATTTCTAAATATCTATACCTCCATTTCTAAATGTCCATACCACCACCAGTAGCAAACGCAGGATTTTGAAAGGGGGGTTTCCAATATGTGTAATACATGTGGGGTATATTAGCATATCTAATATAGGTGTATCTGTTCTGCCACCTAATAAACTAGATAAATGATTTGAGTCCTGTGGTGTCTGGTGCTTTCACAATGAGATCTTATTTATTATGCATACTGTTTTTGACCATAGACTGTTGACCCCATTTTTATGTAAAAGCCACCAGCTTTGAAAATATATTGTAGATTGTAGAGATCAAAGTCTGGCTTTTCTGTCCCCATACGCTAAGTGTGCAGGCTGCTGACAAATGCTTAAAAGGGGGATGAAATTGCTGTGCGTGTTATGCTGTGTGTTCCTGTCACCAGAGACATGGTGGGTACTGATTGGGATCCTGTTTGCATTTCATTTGCATAATGCACTTGTCATGTAAGTAGAAAGGAATAAATTAACAGAATGGTTGTTTGGAATGAAATCTCAGCATGATTTCCTCTGTGTCTGGTATCCAAATAACACTTCCACATTGCACAGGCAACACTTTATTACCTAGAGTCCACTTGTCTCCACAGCATGGCATAGGACAGGGATCTTGTAAACTTTTCTTAAGCTAAATTTTTGCTTGGGAGTCTGGTGTCACATGATGAAAGTACATGATGGGAGAAGGGCGCAAATTTATTTTTTGCAGGGGGGCGCCAGACATGCTAGCATCGGCCCTGATCCCAGGTCCTACATGGCAAAGTAAACACAGGTTTTACATAGTGTTGAATGCATTCACACATCACCTTTATCCTAATATAGATTTTTAATAGAACCTGGGTTGAATACACTGCAGTAACCAGGGTCGCGGACCAAGGGCTCATGACCCGGGTTGACTCTTTCACACTGACAGCTGACCAGGGTTATTCCCGGGTTCATGCCTTGGTGTGAAAGGGGTATTAAAGGGAACACCCAGTTGTTAACTAAGCATTTATGTAAACCCTACTGAAAGGCAAAAAACCTGAGCAAAACTTGGAAATCTGAATAAAATTATATGCAAAATGTTATTTGTAGCTTAGAAAGAAAATGTTTAAAGACATAGGTGTATCTGTTCTGCCACATAATAAACTAGATAAATGATTTGAGTCCTGTGGTGTCTGGTGCTTTCACAATGAGATCTTATTTATTATGCATACTGTTTTTAACCATAGACTGCTGACCCCATTTTTATGTAAAAGCCACCAGCTTTGAAAATATATTGTAGATTGTAGAGATCAAAGTCTGGCTTTTCTGTCCCCATACGCTAAGTGTGCAGGCTGCTGACAAATGCTTAAAAGGGGGATGAAATTGCTGTGCGTGTTATGCTGTGTGTTCCTGTCACCAGAGACATGGTGGGTACTGATTGGGATCCTGTTTGCATTTCATTTGCATAATGCACTTGTCATGTAAGTAGAAAGGAATAAATTAACAGAATGGTTGTTTGGAATGAAATCTCAGCATGATTTCCTCTGTGTCTGGTATCCAAATAACACTTCCACATTGCACAGGCAACACTTTATTACCTAGAGTCCACTTGTCTCCACAGCATGGCATAGGACAGGGATCTTGTAAACTTTTCTTAAGCTAAATTTTTGCTTAGCATTTTTAGAATGTTTTTAAGATTCTCAGTTCCCTTTATTATATTTGCCACATAGCACTCTTAAAACCATTAAGCCACTAACAGTACCCAGTCCACTGTTCAGCACGGTTTCTACAGTGTCTATTAGGTTCCTCCTGCAAGGGTCGTTTTAAGAAATTAAATCACACCACCCCTAGCAGGGGCGTAGGAACAAAAATTTTCATGGGGGGGCAAAAGGCCAGAAGACCCTTTTTCATGAGGTGCTCCAGGCACCATGGGTAGATATGCGCAGGGGTTGGTAGTTCGCAGCCGTAGCGGGAAGTGCACACCCCCTGCACTAGTCGATGTCAGTAGGAATTCTGGACACTTATGTGTCCAGTTAGCTGCCTTAACTTTTATGTCTAGATCTGTGGCCATACGGTCTAGTCGTAACGGGGCTTTCCTCGCCCCCTCATTTAAATGGCTATCCGCGCCTGTATGACGGGGATACGGTCATCGTAAGTGAAGGGCCAACCCCTTCTTGTACTTACTGACGTACGTAACTTAGTTACATACATCAGTAGGTATGCAATCGGAACATCTGGTGTGCACATACACAGATGTTCCAAGACAGGAGACTTACGCAAATGACTTGCGTAAGTCCACTGACGTACCTAGATCAGGGTTTGGCACCATGGCTCTACGATTCTTAAGGCAATCATTGTCTACCCTATGATCTGGCAACAATGAGACTGCTGCTACGTTTTAAACCATCCAAAGGCCACAATTATTTGCTCTCTCTGTTGCATTGTCATTCAACTTGTGTGCCCTGTGCTTTTGCCTAGTGAATTGACCATTTGTTTGCCCTTATATCTTGCCTTGTTCCTACCTTAGTGTCCTTCAGTGTATCTCACCCCAGTTCATCCCTCCTTAGTGTATCTACCTTCCCATTTGTTCCTAACCTCTCCTGGAGTGTCTGTTTGTGTTACCCCTTCGGGGGCCCCGCCGTATGTCTGTGAGTGTGCGAGCCCTGGCCCATTTGTTCCTAACTTCTCCTGGAGTGTCTGTTTGTGTTACCCCTTCTGGGGCCCCGCCGTATGTCTGTGAGTGTGCGAGCCCTGGTCCGTCTTGTCCAGACCTGTGACCTATCTTTCGTCCGCCGTGCTCAGTTTAGTGTTCAGTGTTGTTCGTCACCGGTCGGTCCCTTCCAATCCGATCTGCATCCCACTTCCTCATTTTCGCCTCCCCTCACCTTCTGGTATCCATCTTGGTTCTCCTTTTCCTCTCCTATGAGTCTGGTTCAACGGGGCACGACCTGTTGTTGGGGCACAGCAAATTCCATCCCCACCACCAGGGGCTCTGGTGAACACCACCTGATAGTACAGACTCTGTGCCCCTGTAGCCGACTTTGTAACATTATAACCAGCTATACCATTCGAACCATGGAACCCTCCATGGCAGAGGCAATAAATGCCCTCAGCACCCAGGTTTCCAGCCTGGGGCAGATGATACAGACCCTGAATGATCAGGAGGAAGTCATTTTGGCCATGTTGATCCTCAGTTGTTGCTTCACAAGCCTCCACCCTGATACAGCGAACAGTGTCTTCCAACATCAAAGTTAATCTTATGGACAGATTTTCTGGAGACTGCAGCCAGTTTCATCTTTTTAAAGAGAACTGTCGTCTTTACTTTCAACTTCGACCCAATGCTTCAGGATTTGAACGCCAACGGGTCGGTTTGGTGATCACACACCTACGGGGGACCCCCAGGCCTGGGCATTCAGTCTGCGCCCAGAGGATCAATTTCGTATTGGGCTGTCTGACCAGGTTAAGGACGCCATCGTTCAGTTCACCGCATCAAGGTGTCTTGTGATTAAGGTGGATCGGCATCTGAAAGAACGATGTCTGGAGAAGGATTCCACAGCAAGTTATTCCACCTTTCACTCACCCCAGGAATTCCAGGCACCAGAGGATTCCGTGCAGATCGGGTCTTACCATCTCTCCAAGGAGGAAAAAGCCTGCAGGCATAACCTGGTTCTATGCCTCTACTGTGGAGGAAAAGCCCACAGGGCAGACTCTTGCCCGAAGAAACAACCCATGCAGTCAGGAAAAGAGTAACCCAGCCAGTTTGCGAGGAGCTCTGGTATTTATCTAGACTCCTCAAGAAATTCGTTCCTGGTCCCAGCCCGACTGATCCTGAGGGATCACAAAGAACAATTATCCGCTTTTATTGATAGCGGTGCTGCTGGAAATTTCTTAGATATCAGACTGGTCCGGTCATTGAATATCCAAGTCAGAAGTTTGGATGTTCCCATCTAGGCAGTAGGCTTGGATGGTCAACCACTATCCGAAGATCCTATTCTCCGGAACACTGAACCCATTCAACTGTCCATCATGTGCCATTCTGAATCCATTGAATTTCTTGTTATAAACTGCGCTTCAGTCCAGCTGGTCCTGGGTCACCCTTGGCTAGAACGGAATGCACGGTGCTTACCTTGCCTCCAGACGCACGCTGTCCTCCCCGTCGAGCACTCTGCACATGTCGCATGCAACATGTAAAGAATACCACGTGGACACTGCCGCAGGCTAGGCACGCGTCCTCCGTTCAGCATGTCTCTTCTCACTGGATGTTTCCCCTTGTGCCTGAGAAACATCCTATCTCTCCTGCACCCTGGCTGCTGACCAATCAGTGATCAGCAGCCTCTATATGAATCCTCTTCCCCTTCCCTTTGGCGCCGGTTATAGTTTCTGCCTTGCCAGTGCTGTGATCTGCTATACTTGTGTGCCTAGTGATTTTGCCTAGTGAATTGACCGTTGTTTGCCCTTATATCCTGCCTTGTTCCTGCCTCAGTGTCCTTCAGTGTATTTCACCCCGATTCTCCCTCCTTAGTGTATCTACCTTCCCATTTGTTCCTAACCTCTCCTGGAGTTTCTGTTTGTGTTACCCCTTTGGGGGCCCCGCTGTATGTCTGCGAGCCCTGGTCCATCTTGTAAAGTCCTGTGACCTATCTTTCGTCCGCCGTGCTCAGTTCAGTTCAGTGTTGTTCGTCACCGGACGGTCCCTTCCAATCCGGTCTGCATCCCGCTTCCTCATTTTCGCCTCCCCTCACCTTCTGGTATCCATCTTGGTTCTCTTTTTCCTCTCCTACGAGTCCGGTTCAACGGGGCATGACCTGTTGTTGGGGCACAGCAAATTCCATCCCCACCACCAGGGGCTCTGGTGAACACCACCTGACTTCATAACAATAGGAACACCACTGCCTCCAGCAGCCACTAGTTTTCTATGTAGTAAGGAAAATTCATGGGAGATGTCTTAGTTCTCTGTGTAATCTATGACCACACCCCTTCTGGTTTTTGAAACCTGACTATCTGTAAGGGTTAAAGTATAGGTTTATAGCTATGGTTCTATTAAATAAGCAAGTGCCTGTACAGGTTTTATTAATTTATCAAGAGCTTCAAAGGTGATGTTATCGTCTGTAGGGCAGCATTAGTCTTTTTTCTTTTGTTATACCTATTATACTGTTAGACTTATCAGATACTATAAAGTGGTGGTGTCAACAATAGTTGGCATTATCTTCTATTCAATGCAGTGTCCCTTAAAGTATAAATATTAGGATAATACAATTTTATGAGGGAAAGTGGATGTTGCCTTTTAGATTCTTATTATATGGAGAATTAAGGGTTATATACAGTGCAGTCTATGAAGAATGGAACAATGGAGGATGGAACAACATTTGGGGCCAGACTTAATAAGGGACGAGATAACTCGCCCCTAAAATTCATGGCACATCGCTGGAGTCTGCAGGTGATTTTTTTTGTCAAATTTACTCTTTGTCAAAACTATTAAAAAATCTGCATCATTTATATAAAAGAAGAAATTTATTAAAAAGTAATACAAAAGGAGGAAGGAGCTCTTCGCTTGGAACAGCCTGGAGACCAGGAGAAGCCAGAGTCCCGATCATCGCCTGGCAACATAGACGACATCTGAAATGTGAGTAGGATAATTATTTTGTATTACTTTTTAAATTGCTTTTTTATATAAATGATGCAGATTTTTTAAAAATCATTTTGACAAGGAGCAAAGTTTTGAGGATGAGACCACATTTATTCTTTAGATGTTAGGATCAGACCACATTGATTATTTATTTTCTAGTATCAGGCCATGCTTTATTTAGTTCTTTGGATCTGGAAACATTGATTATTTATTTTTTAGGATCAGACCATGCAATATTTTCTTCTTTTGATCAGTGCAAAGCATTATTCATTTATTAGTATTGGGCCAAAGCATAATTTATTTATTTTGATCGGGGGAAAGCATTATTTATCCAAAGTGAATGCCCATTTCTAGGAAATCAATACTCACACCCACCTCTTTTTTCTTGCCGGTGTTTAAGGCATTTTACAAATCTCTGTATAGTAAATAGAGCAATTTGTATGCTCTGCCATTTTAAACTCGCTGTAGTGATTTATTCTATGGCGAGTTTAAAATCCACTAAACTTTGGCGATTTTGGGCTGAATTTACTTTAGTAAATTCAGCGCTTTAAAACTCGTCAGAGATTTCAGGAAATCTCCAGCGAGTTTATTATATCTGGCCCTAGGATGGAGGGCCCTGCTCACGTGAGCTAACACACTAAGTGGGAGGGATGACTTACAGAAGTCATAAGGAGGGGGAAGGAAGTGGACTTCTGGTGTGAGCGGAGGAGAGGGGGGAAGAAGCAGAAGACAGGATAGATGTAGGATATTAAGTGAAGGAGGGGAAGGCTATCCTAAACAGGTGCATTTTGAGGAGCAGTGGATGAAAAGATGGCCTTAAAAGTGTGGGTAAAAAGTTTAAAGAGAGGTCTGAAGTGGACAGGAAGCCAGTGGAAGGTTTGACTTAAAGGAGAGGCCGAGGTAGAGCGATGTGAGAGGAAGATGAGCCTGAAAGCAGCATTGAGTATAGATTGAAGTGGGGAAGACAGGTGAGTGGGAGACCAACAAGGAGGAGGTTACAGTAGTCAAGATGTGATATGACTAGAGAGTGGATGAGGGTTTTGGTTGCTTCACTGGTGAGGAAGGAACAGATGTGTGCAATGTTGTGTAGGTGGAAAGACAAGAAAGAGAGACGGCACAGATGTGAGATATAAAGGAAAGTGAGGAGTCAAAGATGACACCTAGGCAGCAAACTTAAGGGGAGGAGGAGATAGAGGTATCACCAATAGTTGTGGTGATGGAGGTGGGGGATATCCTAAGGGGGAGGAAAAACAATAATTTCAGTTTTGTCCATATTCAGCTTGAGGAAGGATTTGGCCATCTATGTGGATAGGGATGCAAGGCACTCGGAAATCTTAGACAGAAAAAAGGGGTTGAGGTCAGGGGAGGAGAGGTAAATTTGGATGTCATCAGCGTAGAGGTTCTGATTCTGTTACAAACTCACTTAAGTTTGCAAGCTGTTTTATTAGGATGCAAGCTACTATAATGCGCAAACTCAAATGCCTATTTATATAGAATCTCAGCCTATTTATATAGAATCTCCAATAGCTGATTACAATAGATTCTGCCCCTCCTCCTAGATTCTCTTCACAAATAGTTTTAACACTTAGCAAGAATGCAAAACACAGATACAGATACAGACACAGATACAAACAAATTCACACTCAGGTAGATATACTGTAGACAGATAGAAAATAGTCACCTGATAATAAATCCTGCTTAGAGCAGAGAATATAACAAAGGGTTTCTGTTCTTTAACATACATCACCTGGTATTCCTCAGTCCTATCCTAATCAAGTACTGATCAGATCCAGTCCTGTATTGCTTTCAAGATCTGATGAGATCAAGCATATTCAGGATGATATGGACGTAGGTAAAATCCTTGTCCAGATTGTCTAACCTGTAGGAAGGATTAGAAAGGATATATTGCAGATTAAACCAAATAAAAGTGGTAAATCCAACATTAGTTTAAAATCTTTATTATTAGCTGACTTTTATGTGTTTCTATCAGATTACATAGCGCTTTACAATTTTAGCAATCATTATATCAAGAATGGGTGGTAACAGACAGACTCAATGGGTAAGAGGGCCCGGCCGCAAGCTTAAATTGTATAGGACATTGGGGATTGATATATAAGGGCAAGTACTATATATCACACAATGAACCAGCAAGGTTAAATGGTGAATGTGCTCTGTATGATCCAGTTACACAGCAGTGTTAGTAGCAGGACTGTGTGGATTTTAGTATGGATATAAAAAGAAAACTGGATAGTAAAGTAGTTGTAAAAAGGGTAGACAAATGTTAAGAAGTAGGTTGAGGAATTTGGAAAGCTTGTCTGAAAAGGTGGCCTTTAAGGATATGCTTGAAAGTTCGGAGAATAGAGGATAATCTTAATGGCCAAGGAAAGTTATTCCAGAGAGTGTGCAGCCTAGAAGATGTGTTGTTACCAGGTATCAGAGAATCTGTTTAGTATAGAGGAGAGATGTATCTTATGAAGATCTAAGAGAGCGAGCTGGGATATATCTTGAGATGAATAAGGATATGTATGTGGGTGCAGTCTTGTTGATGGCATTGCAGGTGTTACAGGTGCAGTCTTGTTGATGGCATTGCAGGTGTTACACGCTGTCAGGGTAACTCTGACAGCATTTAACCTTGTGCTTTACATGATGGTCTTTAGGACCTAGCATCGCTGACTTCATTGTTGCTGGGGGTGTGTTTGGTTGCAGGCTCTGATTGGCGGCAGGGTCTTTAAATAGCTTCTCCCATGTGTCTCTCACCGCCGGTAATAGCGTCTGGTTTCCTGCGTCTAGCCTGCTGTTTTGAATCATGTGTCTCGTGCTTTTGTTAGCGTCTACTGTTCTCCATTCTCCATTTGTTACCCTTACCTCTCTCCTAGTCCTCGTGGTGTCCTGTTTTTCCGCCTGTGTGTTTGAGCGCGCTGGTGGCGTCTCACTTCGGTGAGGGCCGTCAGCCTCGCTCTCTGCATCTCAGTGTTTGAGTCACGATCCTCAGACTCCAGCCCCATTCTGTGTTTGCCATCTGTCAGAGTGTGTGTGCTGTGTTTAGAGCTTACTCCAGCAGCTCTCTGTATTTCCAGTTCCATTCTGTGTTTGTCATCTGCCAGAGTGTGTGTGCTGTGTCTAGAGCTCACTTCAGTAGCTATCTGTATCTCCAGCTCCATTCTGTGTTTGTCATCTGCCAGAAGTGTGTGTGCTGTGTATCAAGTGTACTCCTGTAGCCCTCTGCATCCCCAGCTACTTCCTCAAGTCTCCACCTAACTATAGGTGCACATTGTATGCTTCTCCCCCTTACCTATTTTAACATTAGGATAGCCCAGTCCTTCCTGTGTGGCTGTTTAGTCTCTCTGTATTCATTACATACCTCTGGTCTCTGCCCCATCAGTACATTTATTATATGTTTGGCTCCACTCAGAACACATCAAGTAGGGAGGTCTATTTCACCCTGTTCATCAGGAGTGGCTCTCACAGTCCTTACTAATTATCTCTGGTTCCTACTATATTGGTACGTATGTTATAAGCCTGGGTTCCTGCTCCTGTTAGCGGCCTGCCAGGTATCTCCAGGGACTGTCACTGGGGTGCGCGACCTTCTGGGAATCTTGCAGCCAGACTATCACCATCAGAGGCTCTAGTGAAGACCAGATCCCGGTTAAACTCCGCGCCCCAGAGTGGTACCTGGGTCTCTGTAACAGTAGATTTGCAAAATAATTTGTTATTTGATTCTGTAAAATACAGGCAATGGGAAATGGGCCAATAATTTGAGGGAGAGTTGCGGTCAGAGTTTAACTTTTACAGAATTGGAGTAATTAGTGCATGCTTAAATAAAGACTTGAAGATACCAGTAGAGAGATTGTAATATGTCGTAAAGGTTGGCATAAGCACAAAAGAAAGACATAGACTGACTTGTGAGGATACAGAATCAAAAGGAAAGGTAGCAGAGAAGGAGAAGCAGAAAGAAGCTGATATTTCCACTTCATTTGTGGGTTGGAATGAGGACATGGAGTGTGTAGGTCAGGGAATGAGCCGTAAAAGAGCTTAGAGGGGTGCTGGCAAAACCATTAGCTGAATTATTCAATCAGTCACTAATAACTGAAGTAATTCCAGAGACTGGAAAATAGCAAATGTTGTCCCTCTGCATAAAAGTGGAAGTAGGGAAAAAGCATCAAACTACCGACCAGTAAGTTTTAGGCCATATCTCCAAAAGACATAAATACATGAGAGACTGTGCAAAGAAGAGCAACTAAAATGGTCCATGGCCTGTGTAACAAATCATACCAAGAAAGGCTAGAGGAACTAAACATGTATAGCTTGGAGCAGAGAAGGGAGAGGGGGGACAT
>WWET01002557.1:136671-156053 GCA_011038615.1 Limnodynastes dumerilii
TTATTTATTTATAAAATGTTATTGTTTATTATACTTTATTTTATTATTATTATTATTATTATTATTACTGTTATTGTTATTACTTAATATATTATTGTTATTTATTAAATATTTATGTATGATGTAATATAATTGTTTATTATACGTTATGGTTTATTTATTTATTTATTTATTAATAACAACATTATAAATAGAAACAAAATTTGAAATAGGAAAATGTAGAAATAGATGAGATCGAAATTGAAAAGAATAGCTATAGAGAGAATTCGAAAATAGAAATTTCGAAATAGAAGTATATTCTGAATAGGGAGCTTTATGAAATTGAATTGTTAGAAATTGAGAATATTAGCAATAGAGAACATTCAAATACAACAATCGAAATAGAAATATAATCGAAATGTGCATGTTTCGTAACCTATTGCTTTCGAAATAGGAAACAGTAGAAAGAGAGAAAATTCGAAATTGCGAATATTCAAAATAGCGAAAATTCGCAATTTAGTGTTTGAAATAGAAACTTTCGAAATAGAGATTTTCTAACCGGGGACTGCATACAGTCTTAAAGTAATGATGGACAGTTGTTTCTCTTTACTGAGTTGAGTGGTTCATGCCATAATATGGATTACAACAGTAGTCAAATAGGGGTATCCTCTGTGTACTAACCCTACCTCTGCACAACACAACTCTTGACAAGGCACACCTGTTAATTCAAAACCGTTCCAGGAGACTACCCAATGAAGCTGACTGAGAGAATGCCAAGAGTGTGCAAAGCTGTTATCAAAGCAAAAGGGGGCTAGTTTGAGGAATCTAAAATATAAAACATATTTTGATTTGTTTAACACTTTTTTGTTGACAACATAATTCCATATGTGTTCTTTCATAGTTTTGATGTCTTCAGTATTAATCTACAACGTAGAAAGAAAATAATTTACATAAACAAAAACCATTGAATGAAAAGTTGTGTCCAAACTTTTGACTGGTACTGTATGTATGTATGTGAAAATAAATAAATGTGCCAGTACTACACCCAAATACAAAGGTGCAGGATATGATTACTTTTCTACAATAAGCATTTATTATAACCCTGTATACAAATTTTGAATGACATAAATAATTAATTTTGCACATCTCTTTTTGTAACAGAGGTGCAGAATCCCTATTGTTTTAGCTGCTACTCTAAAACTTTGGCTCAGCCCCATAATCATTGCATATAATTAGGGCCAGCATTGGTGAAGGTGGGGGAGGCCGTTTTTTCCTAGTCAGTTGTAAAAATGAGCTTTCGGCTGTCTTTATATCTAAAATCACTGTTAACCATAATTGCAGGTCCTTAGCGCTCCCGCTCCCTAGGTGACGTCACCCATTATTGTCACATGGGGGCGGAGCACCGCTGCCCTTCTGGCAGCATCCATGTATATAATATGAATCAATCTTAATAGTGCTACAATATGATGTCACATTTAAAGTATGCTATTGCAATAAGGTGAGTTGTATCCTATGTTATCAATATATTCACCTTTTTTGTAATTTTAATATCATTGGGCCGGATCCAGAACTACGTCCATCTTCCACAGACGGCCGTAATTCAATGAACAATAGCTACTGCGCATGCGTAGTAGCTATTGTACGTAATCTGCGTATCGTTTCGATACGTAGATTGCGTATATGCGGTCTTTTAGTATATGCGCAGTAGCTATTGTTTATTGAATTATGGCCGTATGTGGAAGACGGACGTAGTTCTGGATCCGGCCCAAAGTGAGAAACTTTTACATTATTGTGAGTTTTAAAATTCTATTTTCATCAGCCAAGGTATAAAATATATCAATATTGCTTTCATAAGCAACCTGAAAAATAAAAAAAACCTTGAGCTTTTAAATGATCACAAAAATGCTGGTTGACTTGTAATAAGGCTATAAAGGTTGACAGCTGGATGCATGAGATCTGATATTGAATGTGAAACCATGTGAATTTTTAATGTTATCATGAATGTTTCATAATATTATAATGTTTTCACATTTTTTTTGTAACAGCTCTACTGTTATTATTTAACTGAAGCTATACTGTTTATATTGTTCTTTTTATGTAAATGGCTTTGGTCTTATATAATCATTTATTATGGTATGGTTTAGTATTATCAAGAGTATTTGTGACTGACATGAACCAGCAGCTGGTATACACTTGACCAGAGGTGCGGAGTCTAACTACTGGTCTGGTATTCACCAGAGCCCGTGATGGCGAGGATGAGCTTGGCTGAAATTGCTGTTCCAATTTTTTTTATGTTAAATAGACAAACTGAAGGGTTTACTATCTGTCTGTTTATAAAAGTATCCAAAAGCGTTGCTTTGAAATTGCTGGCAGTGAGAGGCAATTGTGATAGAATCACCGATCACTACTATTTTAATGATATTGTAAAAACATTTTTTTTAAATAATCCTATTAAATCTGCTATTAATAATATGCATATTAAAAAAAACCTTTATTATGTTCTAAGACATAGTGCATCAAGCACCAGGATAGAACTACAAGGCACAACATGCCCATGACTCGCAGGTGGTCTTGTAGTACCACAAGTGCCAGAATGCCAAGGTGCCTGGGCCACTCTGGCATGTATTGGGGTTGTTAAAAAAATTCCAACCCCCAAATAAATAGAGTTACAAGTGTAGGGCCTGATCCAGAACTACGACTCGGAGCGAATTTACGCGTGGCAGAGACGTAAAATCGCTGTTTTGTACGCACTGCGCATGCGCACCATAGAAAATACGCACATTAACGTAGCGTAATTGTGAACGTATGGGCCATTCACGTATGTGTCAGATAAATACTTACGTGTGGGCGTGCCAATTTACACGAGTCCAAAATACGTCTGAATTACGTGAAGTAGGCGGGGGTTGTATGNCGTGTTAAATAAGTAGGCGGGGGGTTGTATTTAAAGTGTACAGTATTGGCGTGCTTAGCTGCGTAAATTCGTCTAGGCCATACGTACGTGTGCGTATGACTGCGGTTACGTTGGAAAAAGTTAAGGTTTGGAAAGTGTATCTTAACAAAATACGTCCGTGCAAGGGGTGTGCCCAGGGGAGTGTAACGAATTTCCGCGCACGAAAATACGCTCCGCGAATAAATGTACGGCAAACGTAGTTCTGGATCTACCCCGTAAAATGTAAAAAAAATAAAAAAAATAATAAAAGAACATCTATTACTTACAAGTCTGCAGTCTTCTTGCTTCTATTTTCTTCCATTTAAGCATTCTGGGCATCCGGTGGCAGGAATCAGAAGAGAAGCAGGAGGGAGGTCCTTCAATGACAGCTCTGCCACTATTGGTCCTCTATTTATAACCTCTTTACACAGTCGTTATACTGTAGACAGTGTACACCCTACTGTTGCACAATGTATGTGTTTGAGTCTCTGCATTGAGCTTGGCTGCATTGTGTCTGTAAGCCATGTGCCATGCTTGATTGCCATCTTGAGATACCATTGTGTGTGCCTTTGGATCACACGCAGTTTAACCCAATTTTCTAAATGCATATAGGGCATGCGCAATGCTTTCAGATTTGTGTGCACTTCTGCATCAGACCCACAGTGTTCATTACGTGTGTGGTACATGTAAAAAATAATACATTTCAATTTAAATTCATTTGTTCCGATGTTTATTTTTTTCCCTTGGATGAAGTTTACGTTTCCTATAGCATTTGCTCCTCACCCTGAAGCAGCTCCTGAGAATATGCCCCTAAACGTTTGTTAATCTTACGGTTTCAGGAAATGACACCCGAAGTTTCCCCAGATACATTTCCCCATGGAAACATTTTAATGTAGGCGCTTGCTTAACAATATTTTATGCATGACAATAAGGAAGAAATAACTCTAGGGAGGGACACATATTGTCTACAGCCTTTATGAGACTTGCTAATTTAGATATAATTAGATACATAATTCTGTTGTAAGAGCAGTTTATAGAAAAAAGCACTTTGTACTACTAAATTAAAGATATCCATTGTTCTGCTAGCTGTATCCTTCATATTGCTCCACATATCACAGATACAGGGTGGAATTAATTCAAGCAGTCTCCTTTTTTAAAGTAAAACAAAAAAAATCCTACATTTAATGGGAGACTGTGGCAATGAGAAAAATTTTACTTATTTATCTTTTAACTGATTTGTTTTTCTTACCACCAATTTCTAGCACATTTCCATAATTAACGCTTAAATTCTTAATGCCATGCAAAGGACATCACGAAATACAGGCAAAATAATACCTGCTATATAGTTTATTAGAGTTTGAATTGAGACTACTACCACATTTCTTAAAAATAAATCAGCATTTATCAGAAGTAGTGCTGCTATTTACCAAGGTTTTCACTGGAGTCACACATAGAGGGGAGGGACTTGGCTGTAGACTAACAGGAGGTCGCCGTCCCAGGAAATACCTTCTGACATTGTGTGCTAAGACAACGAGTAGTGTGATTGGTGAGGTGAGCTGCATACAGGCAGGAACTGCTGGGAACAATTGTAAAGAGAAGCCACTAATCCTAGGATACGTAGAGAGGTGCTGGCAAAACCGTTAACTAAATTATTCAACCGGTCACTAATCACTGGGGTGATTCCAGAGGACTGGAAAATAGCAAATGTAGTCCCTCTGCATAAAAGTGGCAGCAGGGAAGAAGACGCAAGCTACCGACCACTGTTAAAGGAACAAATTGTACAGTATCTTAAATCTAGTAACTTACAGGATCCTAAGCAGCATGGATTCACTGGGGGAAGATTATGTCAAACAAATCTTATTGAATTTTTTGACTGGGTCAGTAAAGTATTAGATAAGGGGGGAGCTGTAGACATAGCTTATCTAGATTTTAGTAAAGCTTTTGACACTGTGCCACATCACAGACTGTTAAATAAGATGGAAACTTTGGGATTGGACTTGAAGATAGTTGCATGGATATAATCTTGGTTACAGGATAGACAGCAGAGGGTTGTAGTAAAAGTAATCCATTCTGGGGATGGTAAGGTAACCAGTGGAGTATGCCAGGGTTCTGTACTTGGACCAGTGATATTTAATATCTTTATAGTTGATATTGCCTGTGGTATCAAGGGGAAAATATGCCTTTTTGCAGATAATACAAAGATATATAACGAGATAGACACGCCAGGAGGGGTACACAAAATGAAGGATGATCTAGGTAGACTGGAAGAGTGTGGCAATTGCAGTTTAATGCCAAAAAATGCAAACTCGTGTACTTGGGACAGAAAAACACAAAAGCTCAATATGTCCTTAATGGCACTGTCATGTCCCACAACATATGTGTTTCATATAATGTTATTTTACTGTCTTGCTACTATTGCAAAGCTTTACATTTGGTTATATTTGTCCCTCCTGATTTCCTGTGGCTAGGCTCTGAGGTAATAACTCCTCCCTTCTTCCTGTCTCTAGCTCATTGTGTGTCTGCCATATTAGCCTTGTGTTGGCTTCTGTTGAGCTCTGGTAAAGTATCATCTTTTTACCTACTGTTTTGTGCATAATTACAAGAATATCAGCTTGAAATAAACCCTCATCTGTGTTCTTCACACATGCCTCTTCAGTTGAGTTGACACTGTCTGACAAAGTTTCTTGGTGTGAGTACTGTTTCAAAACAGACATATACAGAGGGATTGTTTCAGGAGCCTCACACTTACAGCCTGGTTATTGAGTCAGCATAGTGAAAAGATGGCTGATAAAAACTGCCAGGAACACTAAAGGCTGTTTGCAGCTTCTGTAGATACAAACAAGATATAGCAAGCTTGCATACTGTCAGAAGAAATCATCAGCTGCAGCACAGATCACTACAGCATAGATTCTTCTACCAAACTACAACCTCACTTCAGTGTCATTCAGACCCTTTATACCTGTGTACTATCATGGCTGAAGGGAACACTGCAGAGCCTGTTCAAGATGAACAATATCTACAACCAGAGCAAGGAGATGTTATGGATCTAAACTTACAGTTTAAACGCTCTAACTAAGCCTACATGGAATGTTAAAGAGAACCTTGAAGGTAGGAAGCATGAACTTTCTTCCAATGTCTTAAACTTATGGCAAATATTGCTGAGTCAAATGTCCACCATCTCTCAGCCTATTTGTGATGTGTCACCACTAGAGAGAGCCCTAGAACAGCTTTGCACATTATATGAACTTTATACAGTAAAAAGTCAGGAATATGTAAGCATTCTGAAAAAACTTAATACTCAGGATTCGTTATAAGAATTGCAAAGCTTTAATCATCTTAATTTGGATAGAGACAGTTTAATACATGAAGTTAAGTCAGACAGAAGCAAGAATCGCACAATTATTGGAAACATCATCACACATTTCTGTGTCCACCAAGCGTTCAAAACGATCATCTACGTCACAACGTTCAAAATATTCCACGCTCAGTGAGCAGCTTAAAAAGGCACACGCAGAAGCAGAGGCTACCAAAATACAAGCCGCCTTTGCACAAAAGAAGGCAGAGATGGAAGTGAGCGCAGCTGCTGAAGCAGCCAGAAATAAGGCAGAAATGGAAGCTGAAGCAGCCGGAAAGAAGGCAGAAATGGAAGCTGAAGCAGCCGGAAAGAAGGTAGAAATAGAAGCTCTAAAGAAACAGTGTGAGCATCTACAGCAATGTCACGGTTAAAGGTTTTGGAACAAGCTGCCAGTGGAAGTGAAAGAGACAGCATCAGTTTAAGTGAAGTGGATGCAGAGGACCCTCTTAAGCGCACAAGAGACTATGTGCTAAGACAAAGAAGTGAACCTCCAATTGCTGCAAACATTCCCAACAGTGCAGATATCCTTCCGGAACAAAAGGACTAAAATCCCTATGCAGCAAACCACATCCAAGGTCAGTACAATGCACAACCACTTTATCTACCTGACCCATTTTCACACACCACTGTGCAAAAGGGCCCAACACCTCAACAGGCTCAATATGCAAATGCCCAGTTTCAAGCCAATATGCCACAAAGTCACCAGATCCCTGGCAACCACTTAGTTACGGTTCCACATGTAGCTAGACCTATGGACTTTAAACCAGCTCTTGAGCTGAATGCCTATGCAGCCCCCTATTACCCTATGTCTCTTACCCAGAACACCACAAATAACATGAGCACTACTCAGCCAGCAATTCCTTGTCCAAAGTCAGACAAAACAGACATGTCAGGCTTTGCAAAATACATGGTTCATTGTGAACTTACTAAGACCAGCCTCACAATGTTTGACAACCAGCCTGAGAACTACAGAAGTTGGAAATGTGCCTCCAGATCCACGATTAGTGACCTTGGCATTACTGCTGCTGAATAACAAGATCTGCTGATTAGGTGGCTTGGCCCACAGTCTACAGAGCGTGTCAAGAGACTTAGATCTATCTACATTGATAATCCAGTGGCAGGCCTCATCGCTGCTTGGGAAAGATTAGAATGAAGCTTTGGAAGTCCCGAAGCCATAGAGAATGCTCTGTTCAAACGGCTACAGAATTTTCCAAAAATATCCGGCAAGGACAATGAGAAATTCCAAGAGCTCAGTGACCTACAGTTAGAGCTCCAGCTGGCCAAAGCGGGTAACCATTTATCTGGCCTTAGTTACCTGGACACAGCTCATGGAGTAAACCCAATAGTTTCCAAACTGCCATACAGTATTCAAGAAAAGTGGACTACACTTGGGTTTAGATACAAAAGGGAAAATCAAGTCTCCTTTCCTCCCTTCTACTACTTCTGTGAGTTTGTCAGGAACATTGCAGAATCCAAGAATGACCCAAGTTTCTATTACAGTGAGTCCAGTCATCCTGGTTCACAACCTCCCAAATACAACAGCCCACACTCTAACTACAAGACCCGCAGAAGTCCAGTGTCAGTGAAAAAGACTGAAATCCTTTCTACACCAACATCAGCTCCTGACAAGAGCAACCAAGGTGAAAAGATTGAAAACCCTAATCGCCTGTGTCCTATTCATAAGAAGCCACATCAAGAAGTGCATCGGCTTCAGAAAGAAACCACTCCAAGGAACTTCTCAAGAAATTTGGAGTATGTTTCAGATGTTTTGCTTTTACTGAACATTTTCAGTAAAAGCAAAACAGGACTGTAAAACTGCTATTAGGTGCATAGAGTGTGACAGTGAGGACAACATGCAGGCACTTCACCCATCTCAACCCAATCCAACACTGCCTAAACATTTCCCTACTGTGCCAAAGCATGGCAGGGAGAATGCAGATCAAACAGCAAATCATGCTATTGTATCTTCTTCATGCACAGAAGTCTGTGGAGAAGACATTTGTGACAAGTCCTGTGCAAAGATATGTCTAGTCAATGTATACCCCAAGGGTCAGCCAGAAAAGACTCTAAAGGTGTACACCATCTTGGATGACCAGAGTAATCGGTCACTTGCAAGATCAGAACTCTTTGATGTGTTAAACTTAATAGGAGATGCTTACCCTTGCACCTTGGGCTCTTGTAGAGGTATTACAGAGGTAATACCTGGAAGAAGAGCCCGTGGACTTGTTATAGCTTCTCTCAAGGATGATCTTGAGATAACCTTAACCACACTTGTGGAATGCAACCAGATACAATCCAATAAAGAGGAGATTCCTACACCAGAGGCTGCTTTTTATCACCCTCACCTAAGGGCTATATCCAATGAAATACCAACTCTTGACAAGAATGCAGAGATCCTACTTCTGCTTGGTAGAAACATTCTCAGGGAACATAAGGTACGCCAGCAGCTCAATGGACCAAATGATGCTCCGTTTGCCCAACGCCTTGATCTAGGCTGGGTTATTATAGGCAATGTCTTTATAGACAAGATGAAGAAGCCTACCAAGATTTCCTCATTTAAGACAAACATCTTGCCTAATGGTCGCAGCATTTATTTTCAGCCATGCCTACATCTTTACTGGGTGAAAGAGAAGCTGAGCAGCAGTAAATTGCAGCGTTACCATCAAGATAACATGAACATAGTCCTGTGAGATGACAGTCTAGGATTGACAGTTTTCAATTCAACAAGTGAGGACAACAAGTTAGCACCTGCAAGAGAAGATAAAGAATTTCTCAAGGTAATGGACAAAGATTTCACTCAGGACGATTCTAACAGCTGGGTAACACCTTTACCATTCCAATCTCCAAGAGTGAAATTACCAAACAATCTACAACAAGCAGTTGCTAGATTTTCCTCTTTTTAAACACACTCTAAAGAGGAAACCAGAGATGGAAAAACATTTTGTGGATTTCATGCAGAACTTATTTGACAGATATCATGCAGAACCTGTACCACCACTAAAGGAAGGAGAAGAATGCTGATACCTTTCATCCTTTGGCGTGTATCATCTGCAGAAACCCAACCAAATCAGAGTGGTGTTCACTTCCAGTGCTCAATATGATGATGTCTCTCTCAACAACCTGCTCCTTACTGGGCCCAACCTAAACAACAGTCTCATAGGAGTGCTAATTCGCTTTAGACAAGAACCTGTTGCAGTGGTAGCCAACATCCAGCAAATGTTCCATTGCTTCATAGTCAGGAAGACAATCGGAACTACCTGAGGCTCCTGTGGCACAAGGACAACAACGTCAACAATGAAGTCATAGATTAGCGGATGAAGGTGCACGTATTTGTCAACAGTACCTCTCCTGCCATTGCAATCTATGGACTTAGGAGGACAGCCCAGAAAAGTGAGAAGGACTATGGATCTGACACTCGTCATTTTGTTGAAAATAATTTCTATGTTGATGATGGACTTAAATCCCTACCCACAAGCGAAAAGGCAATTGATCTACTCACCAGAACATAACAAATGCTTTCTGTAGCAAACCTTAGGCTCCACAAGATTATCTCTAACAGTCAGAAGGTAATGGAAGCTTTCCCCACTGATGATCATGCCACCAATTTGAAAAACATCGACCTTAATTCTGATATTCCTCCCATTCAATGCAGCTTAGGCTTGCTCTGGGATATCAAACAAGACATATTTGATTTTCAAGTGTCACACTGTGACAAACCTTTCACCAAACGAGTTTTATCTGTCGTGTTCAGCATCTATGACCCTCTTGAGTTTGTAGCCCCAGTCACCATCCATGGCAAGATGTTGCTGAGACAGTTTACCATGGAGAACGTAGACTAGAACATTCCTCTATCTATTGAGAAACAACAAAGCTGGGAGAAATGGAAGAAGTCTTTTAAGATATTAGTACAACTCCAAATCCCACGTTGTTATACTCCCAGCTCCCTTTCAGCTGCCATCAGAAGAGAAATCCACATTTCTCGGATGCATCGGTTGAAGCCATAGCTGCAGTAGCCTACCTCAGGATCACTGGAAACAACAACAAACTACACTGTGGATTTATCCCGGGTAATTCCAAACTAACCCCAAAACCTGCACACTCTGTGCCAAGGCTCGAACTTTGTGCAGCCGTGCTAGCAGTAGAAATCGCTGAAGTCATAAAGGATGAAATGGATGCTGCAACTGATTCATTTACATTCTACACAGACAGCAAAGTTGTGCTTGGTTATATATGCAACCAAACAAAACAATTCTATGAATACATCAGCAACAGAGTAGAGCACATCAGAAGTTTCTCTACTCCTGAGCAGTGGCATCACATCGCCACTGGCCTTAATCCAGCTGCCCATGGAACTTTCACCACAGTGACATTTACAGGCTTCAATGGAAACAGGTTTAACACCTGTCCAACACCTGTCCAATGGGTTCTAGCATCGCTGGAAGACAGAGTATCTACATCTGCTTCAAAGTTGTCACAAGTGGCAAATGTCAAAACCCAACCTCCAAACCGGCGACCTTGTTCTTTTAAAGGGTAAAGAGGCCCATCGCAATGAATGATCAATGGGACTTATCACCAAGGTCGTCCCTAGTGATGATGGAAAGACTCGGAAGGTGGAGGTCAAAGTGACCAAAGGAGGCTCTAATCGTGTTTTCTTCTGCCCAATCACCGAACTTATGCTTCTTCTTCCAAAGGATATCACATAAAGAAGGACTTGGCCACCAGATTTATCTCATGGCGGAGAGCATTCTACCACAAATTCCAGGCTATGATATATTATCACACTTCATTACCTGGATTTACTGTGGGTTGGTGGAAGTGTTTGCAAATTGCGGCTTTCCCAATCTGAAGATGGGTTTATTACTTGGAACTTCGTCTTACAGTTCCCTACTGTTGTGGATTACAGGCCTCAAGACTTTCAACCACAAGGCTTGGACTAAAATTATTGTCCATTATTATGTGTTGTTATTGTTGCATGTTCTTTCTTTTGTCTTACAGGTCACAGGATCCAATTCAGGACTTAATCTAAATACATTATTATAATGTTTGATTTATCGTGAAATCTAAAGATTTCAGATGGGGAGTGTCATGTCCCACGACATATGTGTTTCATATACTGTTATTTTACTGTCTTGCTACTATTGCAAAGCTTTGCATTTTGTTATATTTGTCCCTCCTGATTTCCTGTGGCTACGCCCTGAGGTAATAACTCCTCCTTCTTCCTGTCTCTAGCTCATTGTGTGTCTGCCATTTTAGCCTGGTGTTGGCTTCTGTTTAGCTCTGACAAATTATCATCTTTTTACCTACTGTTTTATGCATAATTACAAGAATATCAGCTTGAAATAAACCCTCATCTGTGTTCTTCATACATACCTCTTCAGTTGAGTTGACACTGTCTGACAAAGTTTCTTGGTGTGAGTACTGGTTCAAAACAGACATATAAAGAGGGATTGTCTCAGGAACCTCACACTTACAGCCTGGTTATTGAGTCAGAATGGGCACTACATTAGAAACTACTGAGGCGGAAAGGGATCTAGTCATTATTTCATGTGACCTCAAAGTAGCCAAGCAATGTAACAAAGCAATGAGAAAGGCAAGTCAAATGCTTGGTTGCATAGGGAGAGGAATTAGTAGCAGAAAGAGAGAAGTAGTGATGCCCCTTTATAGATCGTTGGTACGACCTCACCTAGAATACTGTGTTCAGTTCTGGTGGCCATATATCCAGAAAGACATAAATACATTAGAGACTGTGCAAAGAAGAGCAACTAAAATGGTACATGGCCTGTCACAAAACATACCAAGAAAGACTAGAGGAACGAAACATGTATAGCTTGGAGCAGTGAATGGAGAGTGGGGATATGATAGCAACTTTCAAATACATCAAGGGTTGTGACCTTCACTGAAGGGTGATAGATAAGTGGGAAAAGCCTCCCATCTGAGGTGGTTGAGGCAGCCCTATATAGTCTGGGGTTTAATTTTGATGCTAGATAACTTAAACTGAGATAGATAGATAGATAGATAGATAGATAGATAGATAGATAGATAGATAGATAGATAGATAGATAGATAGATAGATAGATAGATAGATAGATAGATTTGTATACATGTTGGGACAAAGATTAGGGTTTCACCTATAGGAGGACTTTTGACATGACAGGTGAGTTTATCTTAATATAATATATGTAATATAGATTACAATCTTATTTATGGTTTTATGTTGGGTGACTGGATTTTTCTCCTCTATTTTACATCACCCTGGTCTCCCGGCGGTACACATGTATGTTTGTGGTTCCCCGCTTCGAACAGTCCTATTTTGATAGGGCCATTCACTCTCAGTCAGTCAGAACATGGCACTCTGATAGGTAAGTGAAAAAACTAGCCTTTCCCAAATTCTAACCCTAACCCTCCCCTTCCATGACCCTAACCTTACCCGCAGCCTGACCCTAACCCTAACCTTCCCTTCTCCCTAGTCTGACCCTAACCCTCCCTTCTCTATAGCCTAACCCTAAGACCCCCTTCCCCACAGCCTGACCCTAACCTTCCTCTTCTACCCTAACCCTCCCTTCCTAAGAGCCTAACTCTAACCCCCCTTCCCCAACACTAAAATTCCTCAGATAGGTTACTCGCCTCTCTGGAGTTGGCAGCAGCAGCAGGTTTGCAGTGAAAATCGGCACACTCACCCATTCATGAAAAAAAAAAAAAACCAGCTGCCATTCGAAATAGAGACAGCTGAAAAGATACTTTCGGCTGTCTCTTTTCCTAAAAGCAGTCGATCGTACAGGGGACTCGCAACACACTTGTACAAGAAAATCACTTTTTATACATATCAAAAACCTATCAAAAATACCACAATCCTATAAATAATTAAGCTAAATTTGGTGTAAACTTAGTAACTACTTACTTACTAGATTAAGGTCCTAGGATGGAATCCAGGCTTAAGTGGTAACAGAGGCTAACATATGGAATTTGCTATCTCTAATTTAGCATGCAGAAGAACAGGGCACTCCCCTTGCACTCCTATATGTGAAAGGGACACTACTAATAAGCCAAGAGCTTATATTAGGATCAGACCCATAATGATAATTTAAAAGCAAGGCAAAAATGTTGGCAGGGTGATTTAGTTTGCCAACATGAATTGATTTTTCTTGTATAACCCTTATATATTTGACAAATTTAAATTTGGACCACATATTATTGTTCATCTAGAACTCAACGTTAAAGCTACCCCTCTGTTTCAGATTTTGCAACTGCATCATGGTTTTGACAATGTACAAATGTGTTTTTCTTTGCTTTCTTCTAAGTAATAAAAATCCTAAATCACAACTAAAATACTTGGAACCTTAACACCTGATTATGGGAAACTGTTTCTAGCTGAGCTGTATTTAAAAGCCAAAGTAAATTATTACATTTGTCATTTATTAACTGAATTGTGCTTTTCACATTATGGACCGGATCCAGACAGAGATACCCCCGCCCGTACAAAAAGCATGCGGGGGTCTCTCTGTCAGACAGAGAGAGGGGAGGGCATGCCCCCTGTCACTCCCCTCTCTCATGCTTACGCTGCCATAATACAAATCTGTTACAACCTATGCACAGGTTAAATATACCTAATTCAACTTAATACTCCCTCTTTCCGGGAGGTGCAATACCGTCAGCTAAGTAAAATACAATCAAGAAACACACAGACCTAAGAGAGATCCGCAAAAGACATAGTTGTTTCTGGTGCACTGGGACTTAAAAAATAATAATGTGAGTCTCAACACGAGAATATAGAAAAGTGAAAAAACATTTATGCTTTCATTACAAAATAGACAATATTTTTGTACAAAATTGGCAAAATATATATACATTACATGAACAAGACACAATACAAATTGAAGCAAGATATATATTTTGCATAGAATATTATATGAACCGCTTAGAAGTGACCCCCTAATCTAGTGAACAGCAGGAACCTCTCCCTACAAGACACACTAATCTATTGAAGGAACCTCTCCCTACAAGACACACTAGCGGCCTCACGGCCAGCATTTCGCCTCTTCCGAGGCAGGTATCTATCCCTAGCCTAAGCTAATTAACAATAACAGGGTTAATACAATACCAGCGGTCAACAGGCGTTCAGTAGCACGTAGCAAGTGTGGGAGCCCCCTCTCACACTGTACATTTAGCATGCTTCCCCCTGCCTACTTTAGCAGGCAGAGGGGAAGAATAGCCCATTTGTATGCAAATGGGATTGTACGGAACAGAGTTACTATTGTAACCCTAGCATAACATCTGGAAAGCGGACACAGCCCTATATTTGGAAAGCATATTGGCAGTTAGCAGATGCATTGTTTTTTGTTTTTTTTATAAGATTTTTTATAATATTTCTTTGCATGGCCGAGAGTTGTTTAAATTGAATGGGAGATAGTTGCTTACTCTTTTCCTACTAGAAGAAGAAGGTTACAGTTAGGCTTCAGGACAGAGTAGGCTAAGGTTTGGCTGCTGGAAGGGGAAGGTTAGGATGAGAGCTAGGGTCAGGTTAAGTGTAAGGGTAAGGTTTAGGGTAAGGTAAACATATCTGTCACCAATGGAATTCTTTAACAGGAGCTGTCAAAATGTTTTTTTCCTGCATCTTGCTCTACAGTCGGGATGTAATTCATTACAAATCAGCTGTTCTAAGTGGTAAACCACATTCCAATGGAACTTACTCGAGACTGAAAATGCTAAGTTTTAGAAATAAATACCCATTTTAAGTGCTTCTGTTTTGTCAAAACAAAAGTAAATCCTTTTATATGTTCCTATTAACTACCTTCATTCATATTACTATATCATTTATATAGTAAAGCAATATTTTACAAATAATAAAAAAAAATATGGATATGAGCACCATTTAGTGTACCACCATCACTTTCCATCTGAGTTTAAACATGTAAATTTACATTCCTATTTCTAGAGAAAGTCAGTATGTTGTGTCCCTATGCTTTCTGCTGCTTCTAACCACTTTAGATTAGACCATCGACCAAGCATTGGATGCTTGATTATATTCTCTCTTTTCTTTATTTTTTTAAGTTTGTGATGGTTCCTAGTAGTGAGAACCTTATACATGGGTTAGCTTCCTAGTAATTGATATACTAGGACAGGGATAATCTGCCATCCCTATTTACTGTAGCCTATCTTTTCCACCTTTTACCAAGGTTGCCAACTCTCCCAGAATATCCAGGAGATTTCCAAAATTTGGGCAGTTCTCCCGGTATCCTGGAAGAGCCGGCAAATCTCACACAAGTCCCGACCCCCTAATAAACTCTATTGTAAATCCCTAGGGATGGACAGGACTTGATAATGTAATCAAGCCCCGCCCACCCCTAAAACACTAGAGATCACAATAGTGATTGGCAGGGGGTGGGGCTTAATGACGTGATTTGCATAAATAGCGTCATTAAGTCCACCCCTTGATCCCGGAGGGAAGTCTTAAAAAGGCAATCCTGACTTTTACTCACCTTGGGCTGTATTCAGAGTTAAGTAAGTGCTTGAAATTACTTACTCCTGGGCTAAACCATGTTAATTGCAGAGGGAGTCAAGTTAATTGTATTCATTCCATGCAGAGATATATCTTTGAATGGGTTACTGCATACAGATACTGACCAGCTCTACTTTTACAATGTTATTTAGACTTAGTATAGGAAACATCACCTCTCAACTCTAATACTGTTTGCAACAGATGAAATATGACTCCCCTGCAATCAACATGGTTTAGCCCATGAGTAACTAATTTCAAGCACTTACTTAACTCTGGATCCAGCCCCTTATCCCCTCCACCTGCTGTCCAGTCATCAGCCAATTAGTTCTGCAAAAAAAAAATTCATACAGCAGAAGTTCAGCAGTGCTGCTCTAAGGTTGTGTTCCATCAGATACTGATTCTTTGTGTATGTTATAATTTTCTTTCTTAGCACATACTTTAAATTCTGTGTCTTAGTAGGCTACTTGACAAACTTCCATTCCAATAAAAATATTGGCAATGGGCCTGATCCTGAGCTACGTTGGCCCGCTGTATGGCCAGCGTAGCTCTGGTGCACTCCCCCTGTCACTCCCCCTGTGTGAGCGTAGTTACACACAGTTACGCCGACTGAAGGCTACCCTAACTTCAGCTGGCGTAACTGTGTATAACTACGGTCACACAGGCGCGTAATCTGTCAAATCCAGCACTCCCTTTCTAATTACCCTCCCTCCCCCGCCTAGCTTCCGTAACTACAGTGTAGTTACAAAGCTTCCCGCCCCTACGTCCATAACAATAGTTACGGATGCCAGATCCACGGCACCCAGAGCTATGGATTACGCCGGGCAACATCTGCTTGGCGCATGCGCAGAAATGCTGTTCTTATGCATACGGCCACCGTAAAAACAATGTCAGCCGTAGGTCTGGATCAGGCCCAAATGTGTCTGCTCACAGAGATCCTACATTCTTCTAGTGAATAAAAACTACATCAGCGAATGAGGAGCTGACAAATGCTAAACCCACCAGCACCTTTTCCTTTGGGGTATGGGGTTTGCTGGTACGATGGTCTTTTTTGCGAGAGACCATTGTACGACAATTGAATGCAGACTGCATTATAGAAAGCGGTTATGATGAGACTCCTGGAGTCATGAAGAGTCATCCACAGAAAAGTTCATTTTTTTTTTATCTATCTATACCCCTCCGTTTCCCATAGCCTAACACTAACTTTCTCCTTCTTCAACCTTAACCCTAACCCTCCATAGGTTTGAGTTGAGGAGCGTGAGGGGAGCGCGAGAGGTTCTCTCTAGAAGTTTCTGGGGGGAAAGTGTCTGAGGTGATTTTGACTATTGGGGTTCAGTAAGGAAGCGGTGCCTGAAGAGAGGAGAAGTGATGGTGAAGAGAGTTAAGATAAAGAGTGTGACAGGAGAGGCCAGAAAAGAAGAGGCATACTGAGGCCAAATTTGAAAGAGTAATTTTAGTGGAGTGTGTCAGAAAGGCAGCAATGTAGATAGAGAGAAGGGGCTAGATTTAAACTGCAGAAAAGAAAAAGTGGAGATGTCCCCCACAACAACCAATCAAATTCTAGCTCTCACTTTTCTATTACATACTAGAAAATGTTAGCTAGAATCTGATTGGTTGCTATGGGCAACATCTCCACTTTTCCTTTTTTGCAGTTTAGTAAATCTAACCCAAGGTGTTGATAAGAACCAGGTGATTGGATTGTGGAGAAACAGTATCAGTGGAGATCTGAGGAGATGACTGAGAGATAAGGAGGAGACTCGGTGGTAACCTGAGGAGAGAAATTGGTGGTAATCTGAGGAGATTACTGAGAGACGGAGAGGAGAGTTGGTGGCTGTGAAAAGTGATATCGACAGTGACCTGAGGTGACGGGAGTGAGATGGAGAGGAGAGCCAGTGGCGGTGAGAGGTGATATTGGTGGTGACCCGAGGAGACGGGAGTGAGACGGAGAAGGGAGTCGGTGGCGGAGAGAGGTGACATCGGTGGTGACCTGTTGGATGTTAGCAAAGCTTATTGGGAAGAGGTGTCGGTGGCAGCAGCAGAGAGGATAACATTGGAGTCGTGGGAAAGCTGTTGAAAAGTTATGGAGAACTGTATGAAGGACATTGGAGGAGTCTTTGAAGAGAGAGAGGGGTGAAGGAGCCGGCGAGGATACTTAAAGTGTATGGGAGGAAGGAATTTTGCTTATAATCATTTCTACTTTTACTTTAATATAAGGACATTGGGCCTGATCCAGACCTACGCCCACTTGCGTATTTACACTCGCTGTAGTCGTAAAAACGCTGCTTGCATGCGCGCAACAGATGTTAGGACCAGAAACTCTAAAAGTAATTATGAGACTAAGGTCCACAGCGTAACTAATAACGAAGGGGTGTGCCAGCCATACAACACCCATAAGTACGCTTCAGAGGCGGGGTGAGGCATGTCAATCGTACAGTGTGGGCATGCTTAGGTGCGTAAGTACGTTCATCCATTATGGCCAACAGCAGTTACACTTGGAAAAATTAGGGTAGGGTTTGGTAAGCGTAAAACGGCAAAAAATCCGTACCGGGAGTGCCTAGGGGAGTGCACAGTAATTACAAAAGCGTAAATATGCTATGCATTGAAACGTAACCCAAGCGTAGGTCTGGATCAGGCCCTTTATCTATATTCAGTTGGTAAAGTGTCGTCCGCTTATTTATTACCCGAATCAATTGTTTTATCGGAGGGAAATTTTAGCTAGTAATAATTTAATGGTAGTCTTGGTAGTTAGTAACTGATTAACTAAAGTGTTGTGCGGGAGGAGAAGGAGTCGATTAAGGATAATACTGTGAGATATGAATTGTAAATATTAATAACTATTTGCATTGCCAATTAATCGTACTAAACATCTTTAAATTGTTTTCTGAACATCTAAATTAACAAAAATAGAATTGCATTTCCATTATCAATTGATTGTGTAAACCATTGTGAATTGTATGCAATTGTTTAATTTATTCAATTTAATGAAACTGTACAAATTTAAGTTTTCTGCTAAAAATGAACTAGAAACAAACTTGCAATAAGTAAACTAAATTTTAAAAATCCTATTTGTTGTGTTTACTCTGAGTCATTCTCTTGCTATTACACCTCTCTGCAATTCCTCACTTTGACCCTCACCATTCAGTCACCACAATTTGACTTTAAATAGCCTTCTGCTGGGAAGTTTGATTGTCAGTTATAGCATCTGGTTTCCTGCGTTTGCCTACCATCTGATCATTCTCTTGCTTTTTATCTGGTTGTGTATATACTTATTCTGTTGTTGTTTCCAATCTGTGTTTACCATCTCACCCTGTGTTACTCTCCATGAAGTTTTCTCTAGCATATGTTGATCCCGCTGTGTGTTCCATCTCTTAATGTGTGCTGGTGAGCGCGTATTTTCCATTGTGCGTTCCATCTCTCAGTGTGTACTTGTGAGTGTGAGTCAGCCCACCGGACTCTGCTCTCCTATATTGCTGTGTGCTGTCCATCTGTCAGCATGTCGCTCTCATTACCCTCCTGGGACCTGTTGTCCACCCAGGTGTTTTTATCTAGCTGAGGGCCTTATTGTTATCTGTACCACTCCTGTATTTCATTATTCACTGCACTATCCCTGGATCTTTCCCTTCCCT
>WWET01002557.1:176291-202766 GCA_011038615.1 Limnodynastes dumerilii
TCCCTACAAGGGTGCACCTTATGTCCCTGTATGAGGCCTAGTAAGCCTTACCATAGAACATATGGAAATTATTATGAGCCTATACTAAATCATATTAAGTTCTACTAGGGGGCAACTCTTTTAATAAGGCACAAATTTCACCCATAGTAAGTACTCTATATGACCGCACAGAATAACTTCTATTTGTCCTAATGGTAGGGCTTAATATGTCCCTTTCAAGTCTCTCCAATCCATACCTCCAATTTTTGATCTTTCTGGATGATGCTCAGCATTACACTGTAGGAAGCCTCTCCAACCAGATACAGTTAGTGCATATGGAGATACTGTAGGCACATTAACTGGTTATATATCTGATATCTGTGTTCCTGAGAGTACTACTGGTCAGTTCTGGATTACAGTCAGTAAATCATCTGTGTGATACACTTTTACGTTTTGGTGCCCCACATGACTGCACTGCTTAAACTCTTACGTTAGCTCTTCCCATTGGTATAAACATTGATTATTTGTTACATGTTATCATGGTCCTTTGATAGTTTGTACTATAGCTACCCACTGAGCCATGCTCCTGCTGTCTCCTATGCCAGTTGCTGTGCCTGATCGTGGGATTCTGGCTGTTAATTAGCACCCCAGGGACCACTTCACCAGCCAGTCAGCAGAGAAGGCATGATGACCAATGACTGCTGACTGGCCAGCGGTCCCTGGAAATAACCATAAGTTCAAGTGCACACTGCCATTTATAGCATCTCTGAAAGTAATCCAACCTTTCCTTCTCTGCATATGTGTTGAGCCTTTTTGTGTGAGAGTTCACAGTTTACTTGGTTTCTCCCAATGTGCTCCTAAATTCCCTCTTCTTGTTCTCCCTTCATTCTGGTTGCCACTTCTGTGTGAATTCATGATTGACTGAGTGAGTGTTTGCCCTTATTCAGCCTTGTTTGTGGTCTTACTGGACTCTGAAGCTATAACCCTGCTATTTGGTAGTAGCCTATCATTCTTAGGATGTGCCACTAGGTGTTGCAACCTGCCAGATATCTGCAGCCCAGTCTGTCCCCACCAATAGGGGTTCCATGGAACACTAGTTCTCCAATTAGACTCTGCATCCTGTTTGGTACTTTCTAAGATATATTTATATGCAGGGATGGCATAGAGCGCACTTAACTGACTGGAGAAACAAAACACTTGTAAATTGATAGATAGAGACCCCTCAGAATAGGTAGACAGCTAGTTAACATTAGGTCATTGCAATGCAATGTAATGTAATGCTGGTTACACGATGTATATCTTGAGTCCCAAATATATTCTTTGCTTTTAACCTCTGTTAAAACCATTGACATATCAACCAACCACACACTACTTTACACAGAGCTGCATTGTACTAGTCGGAGTGATTTCTGTCTCACTTGAAATTTCTTAAATAATTATTTCTTTCTTTTTGCACTTCTTCAAGGTTTAGATTTTAATGTTAGAAACTATAATGTCTAAAATGTAAAAGTTATATTTATGTCTGTGTTTGAAACATTAAACTCACCCCAAATGTCTTTTTGAAATGCTTAAGTGGGCCGTTTGCCATTTAATTGCACACATAAAACATTGTAGGTCAATTATTTCCAGTAACAACGTGACTCCACCCACTTATGTGTTCAGTTCCAAAACAAAGACTTGGTTGAATGGGTGTTTACAGAGTAAAGTTCACTAGAACATGGGAACATGACTTGTTGCAGCTAACAGTTCTATATATATGTGTATGCAACCAGGAAAACTGGGTTATGGCAGTGGTTCCCAAACGTTCTCAGTTCAAGGCACCTTAGTGTCTCAATAATTTTTTTCAAGGTACTTTTAAGACAAATAAATAATAAATAAAAAATTTTTTATAACAGTAAAGTTCTTAATAATAAGAAAGCTTATCTATGGGGATCGCTTAAAAGAGAGAAACAGGCAAAATACGTTAACACCATTTTTGTTATTGTTTGCCTCTTTTCTTTTAAATAAATGTTATGTGTCCAACTAAAATAAAAATACTTTTGTAACTAACCTTCTATACAAATGTCAAACCTTTATTACAATAAACCAAATATAGGATACATCTCACAACTCAGCTGTCACTCCAGGGGCCAGATTTACTAAGCTTCGGGTTTGGAAGAGTGGAGATGTTGCCCATAGCAACCAATCAGATATTAGCTGACATTTTCTATTGTGTATAAGCAACGTGAGAGCTAGAATCTCATTGGTTGCTATGGGCAACATCTCTACTTTTCCAAACCCGCAGCTCAGTAAATCTGGCCCCAGGCCCCTAAACTTGTCTTTTCATCCCTTTACTCCATCTCTCCAGGCTCCCTCCTCATTCTCTACATACTTGATTCATTTTTTTTTTTCTTTTAGTTGCTCTTCATTTTTCTTCAGTTCCTTCTGGCATGCTGGGTAACATGACATTAGACTGAAAGCTGGCCCTGGATTCCCAGGGAGATAAAGCGAATGCTTTGGAAATCTCTAGGTTATGGTATAAATTGAAAGTCTAATGTGAAAGTTCATGTATTTTGCTAATTTGAGGTAATGTTAGTTTGCAACAATTTTTTATTTAAATTAAATATTTTAGTATTTTTATTCCAGTAGTTTTTTTTTTTAATTTTTGTTCAGTATCATAAGTTATGTCTTACAATAATCATTAAGTAAGGAGACATCTGGAGTGCATTAATTACATACTTCTTTGTGTGTTGGAAGTGATAAAAAATGTGCTGTCTTGCAGAAATGAATCTGAAAGGTGTAAAATTCCCTTAACAAATATGTAAATATATGTGAGTCCTATTAGAGGTATAAAATGACTTACATCGACACACTGCTCAAAAAAACCCATAGAAGCCCAAAATCCTGTAAATTCACTGGTCTGCTTTCTTATTCCATTTAAGTAATATCCTCTTGCAAAACTATTATTTGGTAAAATAAATATTGTTCAAAAATTTAACTAAAAAAGCACCCAACCTCAACAGAAAACTGTTTTCTTCATAGCCTAAATCTCTGCGGTCTTACCTCCAATTACAACAGTCCCAGACACAGAGAGAGTGATCATTTCTCCATCACTGGGACTGTAGTTTTCTTGACGATGAAGCCACTTGTATTAAATATGCAGACAGCATGGGCTGGATACAGAGCTGAGAACGACAGGTCACTTATGCACGCAAGGTGCATGCGCCCTCCAGATGTTATGCTAGTGTTTTCCCCCTGCTAAAGTGGGCAGAGGAAGCATGCTAATTGTACAGTGTGGGAGGGGGCTCCCACACTTGTATGGATCAGCAGTCATATGGACCGCTAATCCGACACGATTGACTTAAGGCAGGCTTATGGCAGTGTAAGCTGGCATTGAGATACTGACATTTTAAGATGGCAGCCTGCATAGACAAACTGTCAGGGCCTGATTAGCCAGTAGTAGCAGAGTAGGGTGCAGCAGGGCCGGATTATCCACAGGGCGATCAGGGCGGTTGTCCCAGGGCCCCCACACACAAAGGGCCCTCACAAATTGCCGTGAAAGAGGATGGATGTCAGTGATTGACATCCCCCTCTTAAGCACAGTGGATAGTGTGATTAAAAGGAGGATGTCAATCACTGACATCCATCCTCAGGGTCGGACTGGCCCGACGGGGAACCGGGTTAATTCCTGGAGGGCCCCTGTGCCTGTAAGCCTCACCCTTTTTTTCAAGGAGGTGGAGCATTCTCATAGAACCCGTGTACCCCCGCTGTAGAGCTGGCTGTGTGATGCACAACCACCCGCAGCTCTGTTCACTAGACGCCAGCGTGACCCAAGGTCACGCTAGCATCATAATTCTGCAGAGCGCGCCGCTGAGGAGAGAGCTGGAAGCAAGAAGACATTGTCAAGGTAAGATTATAGAAGGTAGTTGGGGAATGGGGATTTAACTACCATGGAGGAGGTACACATAAAGAGGCAGCAACTAGACTGAATGGACACAAAGAGGGGCAATATATGTGGAAACATAATGAGAGGCAATAAGGCTGGTTGGAAACAGTAGGAAAGGGCAATAAGGCTGGTTGGATACACAGAAGGAGGGGGTATAAAGCTGACTGGACACAGGAGGTGCAATAAGGCTGACTGAAAAGAATGAAAGGGGTCAAAAAGGCTGGCTGGACACAGAAGGAGGGGCAATAAGGCTGGTTGGACAAACAGGAGAGAGAAATAAGGCTGACTGGGCACAAATAATGAGGGGGCAATAAGGCTGGCACAGAAGGAGAAAAAAATATATAATATTAACGGCGCTTATCTCTAAAGAGGGCAGCGCAGCTAACCAAGGAAGAAAACCACCTGCCACAAATGGAGAAAAATATATAAATAGAGGTGGTAGCGCAGGAGCCCAAAAAGACCATTTTAAAATAATTCGGTAAACTGCGGTGGCTGAAGAAAACAACAACGCTGATAGATAAAATATACAATTTAATTAAATAAACAATTAAATAGAAAATTAAATAAATATAACCAATTCATAAAAATGTGAATATTTCACATATATCACAGATAACCTTGACTAGGGAGACAAATGAATGAATGATTACAAAATCGTGATACTTATCAATTGTTGAGGTGGCATGGACACAAGGAAGTAATCCCGATCTAGTTCTTTTTCAAATGCCAAATTCACTTGTATAAAGTGTCAGGTGGCCAGCCCGACACTTGGAATAGCCTCGATAAATGGGTGACTCTGCAGCAGCAGTAGTATATAATGATAGGAAGGAGGAATCACCATGTAGAATTTGTGGAGTTGCAGAAAGTCCTTCTCAGAGCTATAAAGATTTTAAAAGCACTGGAGACCTGAGATGTTGTACGGTTCAGCGTGCACCTCTTGAGGGATATGCAACTTGTATCGTCCTGACTCCCTTGACTCCCTTGATATGGGAGTTCCTAAGGTGGTGTGAGATCCAACTTGCCTCCTCCTTAAATATATGCAGCTGAGCGCTACCAAGCGCTTCCAGAGTCGTCACCGACTTCAAATTGGAGAGACGTATAGAGTCACAGGGCGCTCCTTTAGCAAGGTATCGATGAAATAACGGTACTGCAACGCATTTCGTGCCTACCAGGGCACTTTTTCAAGCAGAAAATACGGACCAAACAATGCTCCTCCTATTTATTACGTAGGGCTGATCCTCTTAATTGTACAGCTGTAATCCATATATAACTTCAGGGACCGGAGCAATTGAATGTTAACAAAGTTTAAAATTTTTTTTAATTACAAATAAATGAATCGAGAATATAATTATAAAGCAATCTATCACCGTTGAAGAAGGACAATAATAGTATTAAAATAGCATACATTATAGTGGAAACAAGAGAAATGTATTTCCTTATACAAATAGAGAGCAAACCAATGTGGAAGGAATACACTAACATTACCATCGACAAGGCTGCTACTCATGCATATATGAAACAGAGGCATAATGCAATAAATAGATACACAGTATTATCTATTAAAAATATATATTTCTTTACTCTAAGTAAGAAAACAAAGAAATAAAAAATAATAATAAATAGTAAATAATAATAATAAAAAAACAAAATATAAAGAATATTAAAAAATATCAAATAGTGAGGTAGAGATCTAAAATCCACATCATAATAGATGAATACTTATCATTTTATCTTGATCATTTTTAAATATATATGAGAATTTTTCATTTTTTCAGTTTTAATAATCCAATATTTTAATATTTCACACAATATTTAGATGTTATATAAACTGCCGGAATAATAGTTAAATAAATAGACCCACTTATTGTTCACTAGCAGGTAATTAAAGCAGAATTAAGTTTATGTCCATTGTGCGGATCCCTGCATACGCACATATATAGAGGTATGTGCTTCCCCGCACATGGGCGGATAACACATTAAATAACAATAACAGTGAAAGAATAAAAACTCCTAAATTAGTTTTATACATCCTTGTGTTGCTTTTAGTTCTTTATATAGTGATAAGCATAATATAATTTATATAAAAAGAAAATTATTCATTCTAATCAGAAATGCATCAAAAGGGTGTGTATATTTTTATTATTATCATTTTCATTGATTATGTGTTATTTTCATTGGAATAACCTCTATAGCATATATTTTTAGACCTGCTGGATTGGCATTGTGAACTGAATAAAAATGTTTTGAAATACTATGGGTAGGGGATTTGTTGATAATATTCCTGCGGTGTTCGCAGACTCTTTCCTTCAGTGACCGTGTTGTACGACCTACGTACTGAAGTTGACACGGGCACTGAAGGAGATATACCACATCATTTGTATCACAATTTGCGAAATGGTTAATAAAAAACTTTTTTTGTGTTATAGATGAGATGAACCAGGTTGATCGGTGAGAAATAAATTCACAGGTGAGGCAACGGGTCTTACCACATTTAAAGCATCCAATTGGTTTTTGAGGAAGCCAGTTAGTGCAAAGTGTAGAACCAGTGTTTTTGGGTTTATACTCACTGGGTGCAAGTAGATTTTTTAGATTCTGATTTCTCTTGAAATTTATTTTAGGAGTTTCCTCCAACACATGTTTTAAAACTGAGTCACTTTTCAGAATCGGATAGTGTTTATTGAGGATCTTTCTAATAAGATGTGATTTATTATTGTATTTGGATATAAATGGAATAATAATTTTGTTGGCGCAAATTAGGAGTCATGATAGTTTCTTTTGGGGACAGAAGTTCTAGTCTATCCATAGACTGAACCTCCTCAAGGGACCGTTGTAAAAGGTCATTAGGATAATCTCTAGATTTGAAACGATCAAGAAGATCTTGTGACTGTGATAAAAAGACTTCGTTGGATGAGCAATTTCTTTTTATGCGGCACAATTGTCCCTTAGGTATGTGGCATACCCAGGGGCGATGGTGTCCGCTGGTAAAGTGAAGATAGTTGTTAACATTTACAGTTTTGATGAAGGTTTTAGAGCAGATAGGCATATCCTCAATATAGAGGTTCAGGTCTAGGAAGTTGATGGCGGAGTCACTCCAGTCGAGAGTAAAAATTAAGTTGTAAGAATTAGAATTAAGAAACTCAAGAAAATCAAAAATGGAAAAATGGCGTGTATCCCAAATAATAAACAAATCATCTATGTACCTCCTGTATAGCACCAGACTCGCCCTGAACGCCCCCCCCCCCCACAGGTACTCATTCTCAAATTTTCCCATGTAGAGGTTGGCAAAGCTCAGAGCGAATTTGGTGCCCATCGCAGTGCCAAGCACTTGGAGGTACATAGATGAATCAAATGAAAAATAATTATGTTGTAAGATAAATAACATCGCCTGTAACAAAAAACTAGAGAATAGAAAAAAGGAGCACTGTTGAATTATGACACAGCAGAGCTTGCAGACTGCACATTGGTTCAAACAATGTAGTAGACAGATTTGAACTTAGAAGTGTGGCACAACTGAATTTCAGATATACTCAGACTTGGTAGTATGGCACAATAGAATAGTAGGCAATGGAGTACTCACTGAATGGAGCTGTGGTTTGACTTGGACTTAGAAGCATGGTACAAAAGAATAGTAAAAAGGCTCAGACTGGAAGGACTGCACTGCGGAGTAACAATTGCCAATAAAAATGAAGCACACACATGGAATTGGAGCCAGTGGAGTATAATACTTATTATTCTGGAATCCAGGCGATTGTGAATGCAGTGTAAATAGAGTGCCTTGTTAGGTCATTAGGGATTGAGCACAGCTGTGATCACAAAAAGCATTCTGGTTGGTTAGGCAAGGTCATGTGATGAGTTCCAACATGGCTATGCCCATAAACTCTGTGGAGAAGATCACTGGTGTGATCACCGCACAAGAGGATATTTCCACAATCATGTCTGCCTGTGAGTTGCGGAGTCTATCCACAAGTGAGATGTTCATCAGAGTCCCTGGTGGTGGGGATAGACTTGGCTGCAGACGGGTAGCAGGTCACAGCCCTCTGGTCAGATGCTGGAACGATGCAGACAGGTATCAGAGGTAAAGCTGCCGTAGCTGGAACAGCAGGACATGGGGAGAGCAGGTACCAATAGCAAGAACAGGATCCAGAGATACAAGAATTGCTGGAACTGAAGACACAAGGAGTAGAGTGATACTGGAACTGACCAGGAACCAGGGAGCCAGAAAACATGAGCAAGCTGGAGGACGCAAGAAAGCAGGTGAAGGAATTCTGTTGCAGGGCAGTGCAGTGAGTGAGGAGTGGCACAGCAGTGAGGTCAGAGAACACAAGAAGAACCAAACCAAGAAGTGTGCAGCAGCAACGAAGGAGACATGAATAAGGTAAACAGAAGAAAATACTATAATCATAACAGTAATGTGCAGGACTGCCTGTGTCCCCCTTCTCCTCCTCCTCATCCTCCCTTTAACTCACATCTACATCACATGTACCAGAGAGGAGACAGCCAGTGTTCCTAAGGTGGTGGATGGAGAGGGAGAGGGAGGGCAAGCTTCATCCACCAGACTCATTTTAAGTCTTCATATTAACAGGATTATGGGGACAGGTACTATCTCCTAGGGTAGATCATATAAGTCCAACTGGCCTGCAACAGTTTATTTAAGCAGATAAATAAATGTAATCTTCAAAATAAACACATTAACTGTCTGGCACTAAATAAGCATAGGTCTTTCATAACTGTCTAATACACAAACATAAGAAGATTCAGCTATTACACAAAGTAGTACACAAATCTTTCAAATCTGAGCAGTCCCTGGTGTTGTTGGATCATGGTATATTTTTTTATTATTATAATATTAACATGTACAAATGTATATTCTTCTCTTATAAATATATACTATAGATAGACAGTCATATATTCACATAATAGGTGTGACATTAATCCATTCCAGTAAATTATCAGCTATACTTTATGGGAAAATAAATGTTTGAAATGGCTGAACATTATTGAAACATCTGAAATAAATTAAAATCCAGGAAGCATCTATAGTGTAAAGATCCACACCACTTGATCATGTAAACTCCAACACATTTAGTCCTCTCGGCTTTGGCAACAGAATTCATTAGTGTCATGACCCTGACCTCACCTGAGGCTTTCGTGACTTATCTGGGGCTCAAGGGGTTAATCACAACAGCCACCTGGTCTGTTCTCCAATGACTAATGCCTCGTCTCCCACCCCAAATATGACTTATTACCAATGAACTGCCACCACCAAGGCTATTCACAGGAGGCCTTTGGTTCTCCTTTACCCAAATCAAACACAGTTATGCTTTACCAGAATTATCATCAACCCAGAATGACCTCTTCTGTTACCCGTCAGTAGCGTTTAATAACCGAGCTGGTCTGACACGTGAATCCGTAAGAACACAGAGACATGAACTTATTAATTGATATTTAATATGATAATAATCACAATGCTTAGTTACAGAGAATAACAAAATAGACATACAATATGCAGAACAGTTTCTTATAAAATAAAAAGGTGAAAACACAGAAAGACTTACACACAAGAACCGTCTTGGCCAGGACAGACCAGAGATCAGGGTCACCTCTTCCGTTTGGAAGTCCCATGAAGTGAACCAAAGTTACAAATCCATACACACTTTTTAAAGGCCAAACTGCTCCTCTCCAAGTAGCCCCCACCTTTGTGACAGTTTGAGTCTGGAGAAACACTTCTTCAGAGATCTGGCTTTTATGACCCTCCTAATATACTGATACTTTTAGGATAGGGTCATAAACTGACCAGAGCCCTAGCTCTTTCTGCCCCACTACCTTCAAGGTATTTCCATGAATTACCAGATCCTGGCCAAATAGAGGTCACTTTATAGTTTAATATTAATTGAACCCCTGATATTCGCTTGTATCCTGACAATTAGAAAGTTATGTAGGAAGATATGTATACAAATCTTCTTGATGAAGTTTATTGGTAAAGTCTAGAGGATGAAACATTGCAGGTTACATGATTAAGTTGATTAAGTTGTTTTAATCTTTGTAATGACCCTCAGATAAGCTCTATTTTTACCTTTTAAATGTACATATACTGTATAAAAATATATTGCACCAGATGAGGCTTCCTTGTGTTTGTTTTTTTTTCCTGTGATATCCCTTATGTAAGTATAAAAATATTTTTGTACAGAAAAGATACCCAGATATTCAATATACTTACAGATCTGGTTTTCATATACCCTCATTAGGTGCCTGCACAAAAATGTGGAAAATATAAAAAAAGTGTGTGGTCACATGTGACCAACAAAAATGTAAAATGTTTAATTTTGCTAGACCATAATATTTCTCTGTAATCACTTACATATAATAGTAATCTTTAAGTGATCTGTCAAGCGCTCATATGATCATCGATCTGGTAAACCAAGCATGCATTTACATCTAGTTTATCTGTCATTAAAATTTTATTCATTTATTTATTTATTTATTATTAACAGGTTTTTATATAGCCCTAGCAGATTATGTAGCTCTTTACAGAGAATGTTTCGCATTTACATCAGTCCTTTCCCCATTACTAAGGTTCCCAAAATAGACATACATACCCTAGGGTTAATTTATTTAGCAGCCAATTAAACTACTAGCATGGTTTTGGAGTGTGGGAGGAAACCCACGCAGACACAGGGAAAACATACAAACTCCACACAGATAAATTCTAGTCCAGCAATCATAACTACTAGGGATTACAGTAATAACTGATGGCTGGCGGGCTTGTGGGAGCCTTGCTGGCTCTCCCGGGATACCGGGAGACCTGCCCAAATTTCAGGAGTCTCATGGATATTCTGGGAGAGTCGGCAGCCCTGTGCTTAAGTATATTTTTTGTGAATGGGATCCTACGTGGACTCTAAGCAAAAACTGCTTAGCGCAACATTGTAGCTCTGGATCAGGACCGATGTGCTTTTCCCTCCTGGTCCCAGATGCAATGGTCCTTGTTAATCTGTAAAACAGACAACAGTTAATAAGCTGGAGATGGAGGATTAGGTTCAGGCTGCATGGAAGGGAGAATTAGGGTCAGACTGCGGGAGATGGTGGGTTAGGATCAGGCTGCGAGGGTTAGGGTAATGGAAGGGGAGGGTAATTTTTTAATTTCGGTGCTCCATGGATTGACTGCTATGCCTCATCGAGTTCAAAACTGGCTGGGAAAAAAACGGCCCTATCAAAATAGGGCCGTTCTTTCTGGAGACCCACACCCCTCTGGCTGCCACCCCACTCCAGTTACAGGCGTTTCTATTGCCCCAACTAAAGAACATGCATAAGTGGAATATTTTTGTACATGTGGTCATTATACTGGGTAAACCATATAACTCTGTACAGCTTGAATGGTCTGTGAGAGTGTGTGAAAAGCGAGTTTGGTTTTGTAGTGGTACAGAGGTGTGCTTTGGTTTATAGTAATCCCTTTTACATCTAAATCTAAATAATGCTTTATTTTTTTTCTGCCTCCTACATATCTATTTGTTAGAGTAATAGGGTAAATGGCACCCAGGGCAAATAAAAAAAAAAATCACACACCCTCCCACCATATAGTGATTTTCATCAGGGTGCATTACTATTTTTTATGCACCCTGATGAAAGTCATTATACACTTAATGTTGGAAGTTTCTATGTTGATTGAATAAGTTTCCTCATATAGGGCTCCTCTTCTCATCTGTCACTGTTTGGTTGAGTGTGTGCCCTGATGGGACCCCTATCAGCTGGGGATTCATCGGGACCCTTCCTAAAAATGTCCCCCATGCCCCTGCTGCAAATAGTTTTATTTACAATCTCTGCCAAAGATTGTTTCTCCGCTATGTGTCTGTATAATCTTCATGTAAACTGCCATCCTTTCCCTGGGTATAGTCTTCAACACTGCAGTGGTCCTCTCCCAGAGTCTTGAATTAAAATTGCACTGGATTAAACTTAATTCACCTTAATCTAATGTAGAGTTTATAACAAGATGCATACTGGGCATGAGTGCTGCTATACAGCATGGGTCCTGTTACATGGTTATGGGTTACCGATGATAACAGACCTATTTCGAAACTGTCTGGGAAAATTATTGCTTTTGCCTGAAAGAGGCAAAGATATTGATCCCCGCCAGACTGAAGAAGCTGCCCAAAAAGGTGAGCATTAATCTACTCCCAACCCTTACCCTTACCCTAACCTTCCCCTTCCATTACTCTAACCCTAACCCTTCCCTTTCATTACCCTAACCCTACCTTTCCCACTGCCTAAACCTTAAAAGTCCCCAGAGAGGTTACTCACCACTCCGTTCTCCGGGTCCAGACGGTGCGATAGGTTCGACGGCTCTTCTGCGGTGGCAGCATTTGCAAGAAAGGAATGAATAATTTTGCTTACTTATTCATTTACAAAATAATAATTCTAAAATGGCTAGTTTTCGAAATAGAGATAGTTGAAAATGAGCTTTTGGCTGTCTCTACTTCTAAAACAACCATTTCTGGCCACAGACTGACACCGCTATGACGTGCATGAAAAAATATGTCATATACTGTAAAAAGTCATTACTTATTTTGTGATCTTTCTTTGTAGCCAATATATTAATTAAATCCATTTTACCAATAGCAAACATGTTATTTTACATTAAGAGTAAGCAATGCCAAAAGCAAAAAAAAATGTTGTCATCTTTTGAGTATAAATTAACAAACAATAATTTATTAATTATTATCAAATTTATTGCAAAGTTACTTATTCTAAGGTTTTCATATGTATTCATTTACTATAGACAAAAGGCAGAGTCCAGCTTCAGGAACTGGTTTTTAAATGTTATTTGGTGATTGTGTTTCCTAACGCATCTACTTATTGAGTAAAATGGCAATTCTATACGCCAATATGGATCGGGCAGAGGTTGTTTTGTGCACATTACATGAAAATGAGAAAGGGCTTGACAAGGGATATTCTGTGACAATTATATATTGTATATAGGGATACAGAGATCGCCTGCCTCAAGGCACTTGTTACTAAATAATTACTATGTAATTAGAAACTGAAAACTGAAAATTCAGACTCATGAATTAAAAACAGACTTTTTGACCTCATATTTTCCAATATGAGAGTGAAACATTCAGATAGGTGACAGCTTTCTTTAAAATAAATTAATAATAATAATAAAATATGATTTTGACCACAGTAATATAGGTATTGATTTGACTATATATTTTTATGTGGTACACAGAATACAAGTGTTATATGAGCAACAGATATACAAAATCCAAATCCCAACTCACTAAACAAACGTAATACATTTAAATAATTTGAACCTAAAGAGAAGGCAGTTGTTTTTTTTTTAAAACATTATTTTTTTAACCACTTGTTAAAAATAAATAGGAAGTGCCCTTTAAAGGAATAAGTAGGTCATTGGCAGGCTAAACTTTCCCAGTATATTAAACAATCTGATATGATTGGTGGTGATGAGGTCAGTTTCACTTTGCTTTGTTCATGCAGTGCTCTTGTCAGGAGGGATTTCTTATGAGCCAATGAACAATAATATCAGGCTCGAATAGGCGCAGCATTTCTGCACGTGGCTGCAGCCCCTGGCGTCTCCAGTGTGCTTATATTAACACACTGTTGCATGCTGGACACTCATTGAAGACAAAATATAGAACGCAATGACAATGGTCCTTTTACAGCCACTCACTGTCGTGTGGAGAGCATGCCTGTAAGATGGCCTTTAGCCATGCACAGGTCAATATATGATTGTCACCACTAACCACGCCAACGTCCAGATTAGCTGTCCTTGAATGGTTTGTTGGCTTGGTATCTTACTTACCTGCCAAAATAACAAAGATGCTACACTAATCCTTCTCCTGCAGTGTGACATGGTGACAAAGAGACTAAAGAAATGCGCAGAGGCTATAGAAGGTGGACAGTGCTAGGAAAGGTTACTGTAAAATACTCAGTGTTGGTCTACATGTATAAAAACAACACTGTGGGGGCTGAAAATAAATTAATGTTTCTTTTTTTCCCCCTGGATGTATAATATAGTATAAAATAGGTGGTAATAGAAGCTCATGTGTAGAGTTGTTTCATTTTATGCTGTGCATCCTTGACACTTGTTGTATGCATTGCTGACTGACACCGTCTGCAGATTAGCAGAATTGTTTTGTCTGTAGAAGAAACATGACTGAACATTGGAGGACATTACTCTACTGCCACACAACATAGGCTGTCAGTACACATGTTTGGGATGCTCAGCCGATGATGGACAGCATCTACCAGGGTGATGGAAAGCTCCAGCTCTACACCATCTCACACAACCCCATACTAGGATGCAATGTGTCTTTACCAATCATTAAATAAACAAATGCTCCATTCTAAAAATACAGCATTTGCCAGCTCCTAGTTGTGCCGCTCTGAGAATAAAAGCTTCCTTTCCTTTCTCACAGTGCATTTACATTCATAATTCTGAAATGTACTTTTGGCATTTCACAGAAATGATGCTATGTGACTAGAGCTGGGTTGTCAATGATAAATGCATTCTGCTGTGTGGTATACCATAGCCGGGACATGACTAAGAATATTTCCCATTAAGGTAACATGTAGTAGGGCTCTGTGAAATGCATGAAATGCACCTGATCCACAGTGAGGAATACAAACCTAGAAAAAAAGCAGCTATGACTGCAAACAAAGGGACGGTAACAGGGAGGGAAGGGGAAAACTTACTTAGAACATTTATAGTAAGGGGACCTGTATGTTTTTATGTGGAAGCACAGCAAGAATACGCACTGCACATGCCCAGAATGGGAGTGCAGACAAGAAAATAGCCGCAAGGCTACTCATCCGCCTGTCTGTGCACCTGACTGCTCAGTGCTAGTGGAACAAGGTGTTCCATGATATTTAAATGAGAAAAAGGGGATGTGTAAGCCATAGGCTCAGATTGAGAAAAAGGGGATGTGTAAGCCATAGGCTCAGATTGTCAATGGTAAAATGACCCATATGTGTTTAAAAAAAATAAAATCTGTGCTTAAAAACATATTAAAGATATTTTTAATTTTAATTTATTTTAATAATTTTTTTTATTTTTTATTTTATATGGCAGCATTGCAGCAGAATACCACTACTATGCTCTTGCATTAATGCACATGGAAAAATTCTGCAAATGCAAGCATTAAAACAACCCATTTAAATGCATAAAGGCGCCACACTGTATCCACAGCACCGTACAGAGGCAATAGCAAAGCAAATAGTTACATATACAATACAAAAAATAACAGAGGGTATAAAAACACGAAGAAGAAATACAATACATGTACAAGCAAAATAAAATACAGTAGCAAAATAGCAGAACAATATGTAAGGAAAATAAAGATGCTGGATATGTGTGTGTAGGAGCAGATGAATAAAGAGAGAGATAGACAGTAGATAGAAAAAGGTGGGAAGTGATGAGAACAGGGTAGAGGGATGATGACAGGAGAGAGGAGGACCCTGCTCATAAAAACTAACATGCTAAGTGAGAGAGGGTGAACAGACAGGAGACACAGTGATGAAGATGGAGAGGGCAGGTAAGCTTTGGGTTTTAAGAGACTGTTTGAAGGATTGGAGTGTGCTGGATTGCCTGATAGGATGTGGTAGTTTGTTCTACTAAAGAGGGGCGGCCCGGGAGAAGTCTTGGAGTGAGAAGTGGTTATAAGGTTGGAGTTGAGGCGTCGGTCACCAGCAGAGCGGAGGGGACAGGAAAAAGTGTGGATGGAGATAAGGAAGGAGAGGTAGGGAGCGGTGGAGAAGGAGAGAATCTTGTACATTGTGGTGAGGAGCTTGAAGAGAAATCTGAAAGGGACAGGAAGCCAGTGTAGAGATTGACAGAGATGAGGTGGAGGCAGTGCATTGGGAGAGAAATATGAGTCTGCAGTAGCTATTGTACGTAATCTGCGTATCGTTTCGAAATGATACGCAGATTACGTACAATAGCTGCTACGCATGCGCAGTAGCTACTGTTTATTGAACTACGTCCGTCTATGGAAGACGGACGTAGTTCTGGATCCGGCCCATAGGCCCTGTTTCACACTTAAGTGCAAAATCTCTGTGTGTATTTTTATGAGTGAATATACTGTACTGCACATGCCCAGAAATTAAACATACGCATGGAAACCATGACCATCTAATTCACAGACATGGACGCCTGACTTAGGACTGACTCACGCATTGACCCAGAATGAGTCCCGCATGCGTGGTTAGAGGGGCAAGAATCTTAATGCAACTGAGATGCACATGGGCTACTAATGTACAGTATGGGCGTTCCTGTATAGTTAGTATTGATTCAAGTGAGAATGCCTTGCAGAAGTATACATATGCATGGAAAAAGATAATGTAGCTCACTACCACTCTTAAGTTGATTTACATTTGGTGCTTGCCTATGTGTCTTGTATATATATATTTTATATTTGATCTTTAACACTATAGAAAACATTTCTATTTTTATTCATTTAAATATGAGTAATTTTTAAAATTAATAAATAAATTATTAAATTAATGTAATATTAATGTATAAAAAGTTGATTACAATGATTTTTCAAAATTGTTGTATTGTTGTTTGAAAAGAATATATAATTAAAAAATAAACAACTGTAAAGAAGTATATTAATAGCAATTAGTATACATTACACGGGTAGCTCGTTGCTCCCAGGCACATTAAGGGTTAAACTTACAATGTGGCATTATTAGATTAGCAAAAAAAAAAAAATCGCAAAATTCATTTAATAGTAAAATAATAGTCTAGAGAAGCAGTTTTAAATACAAAGAAGTTTTGAGTTGTTAATCAACATTTGGGTTAGTTGCGGTTAAGTAAAAGCTGATCAGCTTTAATAACCTAGATGTCCTCAGTGTGATCCACAATAAGATACACATCCGCACTTAGGGCTCTCTTTACTTACCTTCCTCGTTCCCTGTGAAGGAAGCTGCATCAGGCTCACTTATCATCACAGCAAGCCTGGCAGCTTCATTCACACTATTTACAAATACTCGCCCTTCCTGCGAGGTCCCGCGATGATCCGCTGGGTCCACGAAGTGCGATGCATGAATGAAGTACTGCACATGCACAGTAGCTCATAATCGGGACTTTGAAAAATTTCTGTGCCGACATGAGAAACACTGCACATGCGCAGGACATGAGAAACACTGCACATGCGCAGGACATGAGAAACACTGCACATGCTCAGGACATGAGAAACACTGCACATGCGCAGGACATGAGAAACACTGCACATGCGCAGGGCATGAGAAATATTGCACATGTGCACTACTTCTCTTTAGGCACTTTGAAATTTTGAAAAGTCCTGACATGAGAAACATTGCGCATGTGCAGTGTATCCATGCCGGGACCAGGACAGTTGCAGCCTGGCGGGACGCCCGGACAGGTGAGTTTATTAGGATTTACTTATATTTTCTATGTTTGAATTTTTTTTTCTAGATTTTTTTTTAAAGTTTTCATTTTTTATTTTTTTTACTCCGGCAGCATTGTTATGCATTCCAACGATCTCCCCATACATACCCCCCTTTTCCTCCCCCCTAATAACAGCTATTAGGGGGAGGAAAAGAGGGGTATATGGGGACATCGCCGGAATACTTACCACTAACTCCAGCGTGAGCTGGCTTTAGCCTGACGCCATGAGCGGAGTGTAAAACTCTGCTCCGCCATTTTGTAAATATGGGTAACTTCATTTTAATGTGATAGGGCCAGTTTTGAAGTGAAAACTGGCCCTATCGACTTAAAATGATCTTTGTAAATAGAGCCCTAAGTTCCCTAACACATACATACACACATATACACATATACACAAACACACACACACACATCAAGACTAGAAATGATTTATTCAGCAGTCAATTAACCTACCAGCATGTTTTGGAGGGAGGGAGTAAACCCTAGCACCCAAAGGAATCCCACGTAGACACAGGGAGAACGTACAAACTTCACACAGATAAGGCATAGTCTTGGAATCAAACTCATGACCTCACTGTGGCCAGGGAAGCCTTTCTGTTGTGATACAGGGCCTGATCCAGATCAACGATGTAGCGCCTTCGCTGACTCCCCCCTGGCACTCCCCCTGTGCGGGCGTATGGCCCCTTCCTTACGCCGGGTGAAGGCTACCCTAGCTTCGCCCGGCGTAAGGNNCACAGCAGGCCTGACGAGTATTCAGTCATTTGGCGTTCTCGATATATGCCAGATTCTTATGATCCGTAAGGACTGTAATAGTGTAAGCCGAATCCTCAAACCAGTACCTCCATTCTTCGAAAGCCATCTTGATGGCCAACAGCTCCCGATTCCCAAAGTCATAATTCCTTTCAGCAGATGAGAACTGTTTGTAAAAATAAGCACAAGGATGGTATTTGGAATCTAGAGGATCTTGTTGGGAAAGCATAGCCCCTGCCCCTACATCTGAGGCATCCACCTCAATAATGAACGGCTACTCAGGATTCGTATGTCTGAAAATGGGTGCTTTAACAAATGCTTGTTTGAGGGCTTCAAAGGCACTTACAGCATTCCTTGACCATTTAGAAGGGTCAGCTTTTCTCCTGGTCAGAGCGGAGATAGGAGCCATCAGAATGGAGAATGCCTTGATAAATCCACAGTAATAATTAGAAAAACCCATAAAATGCTGGATGCCTTTCAGATCCGTGGGTTGTTTCCACTCGAGAATAGCTTTCACTTTTTCCGGGTCCATAGCAAACCCTGAAGGGGAGATGATGTATCCCAAAAAGGTTACTTTGAAAACTTCGAAATCACATTTCTCCAACTTGGCATATAGTTTGAACTCTCGAAGGCGGGACAGCACTTGCCTCATATGTTCACAGTGTTCTTCAAGGGAGGGAGAGATAACAAGATGTCGTTGAGATAGACCACCACGAACTTCCTTAAGAAATCACTGAGTACATCATTGATGAAATCCTGGAATACAGCTGGAGCATTGCTTAAACCAAATGGCATTACCAGGTATTCATAGTGGCCAGAGGGAGTGTTGAAAGCCGTCTTCCATTCATCTCCCTGCCTGATTCTGACCAAGTTGTATGCTCCACGGAGATCAAGGGCCTGATTCAGAGATCCGATATTAAAGATAGTTAGGTGCGTATATTTAGGGTTGGATCGATTTTGCATCAACTGCGCATGCGTAGTAATAGTGCAACGCCGTCTACGTTGAAGATAGGGTCGGAAATGCCTTAAGGTCGGACTTGTGAATCGGTTGGGAACAATTGCGACCCTAAGTCCAGCGGAAATCTAGGAACCGAAGGATTTGCATAGAAATGGGCGGGGGGGGGGGCATTGAGATGAGGGAAAGTGAGCGCAATTACAGACATAGGACCCTAAATATACGCAACTATTGCACATAAGGTCGGAAGTGAGTGTGGCCAGATAGGGCAAGTCAATGCAGGTCTAACTTTAGGTCCGGCCGCTGTTTGCAAAGGGAGTGACTGTTTATTCAGTGGGATGTAACCTGCTCCGACCTGCCACTTAGATATTATACCATAATTATACTTAGATACCATCAGCAGCGGATCTCTGAATCAGGCCCACAGTCCTTAGTGGCTGATCCAGTGTTAAGCATAATTGGCCGTATTCACAGATCCGTTTTCTAAAAGTACGCAATTATACGTACGCACGTAGCAAGGCAACACCCACCAACACCCATGACACTCCCCTCTCCCGGCCGTGCAATTGTAGACTTACACCTCCATAGACCACTCTGATCTTTATGTGTGTACTTATGTGCGTATATGTCTACCGTACGTGTGATTCTTTATAAACACGCTTCAAGTGTTCATTTAAATGCCCCCCACTTTCATGTTAATTTTCAGGTACGTATTTTTACCCCACCCATCCGTACATATGTCCCCAAGTGCGATTCACATGTCTGTGCCTAAAGCACATACGTGCGTATATTCTACATATCTTATGTAATTAAAGTTACTACGTATGCGCAGTTAAACCGTACCTAAAAATATGCACACAACTCCATGTGAAAACGGATCTGTGAATATGGTCCAATAACTAAGAATGAACAAATTTGCCCCTGTACAAGCCATAAAGCAATACAATGTACACAAATCTATTTTGTTCATTGATTTTTCAATGCATACATGGCAAGTAAAACAAGTAGACACTTTACAGATTCACACACTGGATAAAAGTTGCTATAAACTTGCCTTTAGAAAAATAGCACAGTAGGTAAAAGCAGATCCCTGTGCTTGTTTGTTCTACATCAGTGATACGGAGGTAACGGGGGAAATCCTGCATGACATATCACAGTCCAATTTATCTATTTCCAGATGCTCCCTGTGCAGCCAGGTGTCCAACACAGATGGGTGAAGGAGTGCCCCAGCTGTGCAGTGCCAAAAGGCTTCTTGCTTTAAAGTTCTAAACTAACAGATCCAGTGCTTCACCATATATGGAACAAATATTTAGTAAGGCATTGTACCTACAGTCTTTTTTCTTTACTCTTCGTGGGAACACTCAACATTTACTCCAATGTCAATGGCCCATGAGGCTTTACCATCATCATTATGAGTTTTTATTTCATTAAATGCTGCAGATTTTATAAAGTCTTGTAAACTGAACTGTATTGGAAAAGACTATTTACAGATCAATAGGATTTCACTTCAAATATATTTCAGTGATGAAATCAAGTTGCACTGTTCTATGTCCACGGTACATGCTTCAGGAGTGATTTGGAGAGACGTACATATGAAGTGAATACATATGTTGGCAATTACATAAACATACCTTGCAACATTCCAAGCTTTAAAAGATGGATGCCTTAGCTATAAATTATTAGGCTTTCATATTGCCAAGCATGTTACTTTGAGATTAAAGGGATACTAAACCTAAAACAGAAGTTGCTTTGCATGCCTTACTATATAGAGTTATATAGAGTTATGAACCTTCCCATATCATGACAGAACTTAAAATACTTGACATTATATTTGTATTTGCTATGTTGCCCAGTGCAAGCAATGATGCTGTTTTTCAGTATCACCAAAGACTGACTTTGTAGTGGGTTAGTGGGATTAATGACAAGGCGTTCACCACTTTATCGGAATGAAACTGAAGAAGTATAGACATTTGTTGCATGTGATTTAATTGTTGCAGCAAGATGGTGTCTATTTGTAAAGAAAAAGTGCAATAAACATTTTTACCACCAATAAGGGACAGCGATCCTTTGCAGAGAACATAAGAGGCTAAAACAAAAAAATATTATTAAGGCAAATAATTTTGGACCGTGGCCCAGATTCTGGGCAATGGCCGACAGAGGAATTACATACAACGCAATCCCCACTACGATGCCGGCCATACTGACCACGGACGTATCTGCTTCTTAAGTACGGTCTTTTACTAAATGACCTACTACACATGCGTGGTAGGTCATTTACATAATCTATGTACCATTTTGGTACGTAGCTTCAGTATGTGCAAGACAGTACGTACTTTACAAAGGAGAGAGAGCCACAATGCCTCTGGGAGGATTTAAGAAAAGTTAGAGGGGGAGGTATGGAAAGGAGCCGGGTAGGGCAGGGTAGGGGAAAGAACGTTTCTATTCTCCTTCTTAAGAAGGAAATTACGAACGGGAAGTTAGGAAAGCCCTAGGGCGTCTCTCTTAAGTGCGATAGGTTCTTAAAAAAAGAGGGAGGTGGCATGGCAGGGAGTTTTAAGATATGTGCGGATACATGCTTCATCTTAAAGCTTTCTTAACCGTGAATAAGGTCCTTCATTCTTTACTTTCCTGTGTTGTAGCCTACAGGTACACTCCATATTATGCACAATTTTGCTTCCCTAGTAGGAACATCACATCAGTGATTAAATCTGAGCAGTATGGATAATTCAGTCAGCCTTGCACCTTAATGTCTTAATGCAGGGCTGTGCCTAGAGGTGGGCTCAAAGCCGAAGTGGGGCTCCAGTATGGTAAGTTTTCAGGTAAACTGGTTACTGTTTTGAAGTTGGAGGCATCATTTCTCCTCTTTGTCCCTGGCACTAAAATTTCTAGCCTTAGCTCTGCCTTAATAAAGCCCATTACTTTTCATGTTACATAGAGACATTGGCCACCGATCTAGATCTGAACGCAAATGGTTGCTTGGTACGTTCAGTCTACATGCACAAGTAAACTGGAGCTCTGGATGGGCAGTAAATAATGTCATGTGGCATACGGGCACAAAGTAGCAAGCTCTATACTGCTACATCTCAAAATATGCTCTGCAAGTGCAGGGCTGTATAATGTGTTTGAAAGGGTCACAAACTGTTATATGCTTTAAAGTAGGAGTTCTTAACCCAGTCCTCAAGATCCACTAACGGTCCTTGCTGAAGGTGTGCTCATAACTGACAGTTAATGGACCATTTGTGGTACTTGAGGACGGGGTTGAGAACCCCTGCAATAAAGTATGGAAAAAATTAATTTACAGAAAAATATGAAAATATTATTTTTTTTTAATTGTATTCAAAAAAAATAAACAACAACCACACAATACACTAGCAGCCATTCAATATCTGTTTAATGTATTTTGCTGGACAACAGTCAAGCTGATGGGCACTAAATTAGTTTCTGAATGAGAGTCCTCCTGTCTAAGGCCTGCAGTAGGTGCAAATTTTCTTACATAAAGTAACCTTTGTTACGCCTGCGTTCTGACCAGGATCGGGAGCACTTGCCTTGGCACAGCCCTCATTACATGAACTACATCCCTCTGCCTCTTCCCTCCTTTAACATGCCCCTCAGAGTGCAAGACCTGGACATCAGGGTTGCACTATGATCTGAATGGGACGTCCCTGAAAGCTGTTCAGTTCTGAGCATGTGCAGTAGCAAATCACGCAGAGAAATGTTGCACCAGCTGGATCAGTGCCAGTATATCTGCAAATTCTCTTATTTCTCCCAGTATCTTCCCTGCAGACAACTAGAAAAATGGCCCTAAAGATGCCTCTAAAGAGGACACCCGGAGATGTTGCCAACCACAACCGATTGCATCTACATTCCACTGCTATAGTGCATTTTATAATATGATAGCCAATATCTTGCTATTGGCAATGTCTCCACATTTACTATTTAGAAGTTACATTAAGTTTATTTAAATACTGAATGACAAGAAAACAGATAAAGGAGTAAAAGTGTATACATCTCAGTGGCACACAAAAGGACAAAAGGAGCAAAGGAATGAGATTTGTTTGCAGGGACTGCAGGACAGAGGTGGACACCATGTGGTTTGGATTTGATATATTTTTATGCAATAACACAGATTCCGCTGAGGTGATCACACTGCTTTCTCTCAGCTGCGTCCAAGCATTTGGAGTTGGCGTCAGTCCCTGCCTTAGTAATGAGGCCCTTCTTTGTTACATTCCATTCCCTGAGCTGCTGCAGCCTTCCACTCCCAGCCATTCCCATAATCTCGGTTTAATGGGAATTATTTAACCCTTTCACTGCCAGCGCAGCTGGAGGAGTAAGGGTGTCTATCGATCCTTAATGTCAGATACTTTTGGCTGCCAAGTTGTTATAAGACGCAGCATATACTAAGAAAAGCTGGATCTAAACATCAGAACTTCTCTTCTTCCTGCGGTAATTGGGGTCGTAAGTTATTTAATCTTTACCCAGGAAATCTGAGCTGTTCAGTTTTGCTTTGCCTGCTACATCCATTACTGCGATCCAAAATGATCTATTGTATTCATTCTCCATTTATATTGTTCCTTGTATTCTGCAGATCTCTCTGTCTCCCAATCTATAAAGATATATTTAATGCTACCATAACAGTTTGGCAGGACAGGAAAAAGCATGTGAACTGATGTCCAAATATCTTGGATCAAACACAGGCGGCCTATTTATCATAGTTACCAAAGGGAGGAGGGCCCAGCTCCTCTCTTCTCTGCTGCAGCTTACATTAAAATAATTTTACCTTCAGTCACCTGACCAGACTATTTTTTCACTAATTTCTTGATATTACAAAACAGAGAATGAAAATAAAAGCTCCTTTATCCTGACAAAAGATTTCATTTTGTTGACTTCACCAAAGGTAAGCCAAGTACATGTGCTTAGGACTTGGGCACTCCTCAAGATCATTGGTTGACACAAAGAAATTACCTATATTTGTTTACATACATATTTAAAAAGAAATACATTTCTCTAATTAGTTACTTACAATACATTAAACAGAGAGCAGATTGGAATCTCAATGTCATCCAGAATTTTTAGTTCAAAGTGACCTCATGGTGGGATCGGTTGCATCAGTAGGTGGTGACAACACAAAAGTGGCTTTTAGATTGCATCCTAGTGACTATCACACATTAAAGACTGCATCCTAGAAACTGTTACACATTAAAGTCTGCATCCTAGAAACTGTTACACATTAAAGTCAGCATCCTAGAGACTGTTACACATTAAAGTCTGCATCCTAGTAACCACCACACATTAAAGACAGCAGCTTAATGATTGTCACACATTACAGACTGAAGTTTTTTGGGTAGAAGTCCATGGGCTACTAACTTCTAATATATATATGTGTCCTTACCTTAAAATATATTTTCTTATTTGTTCTCACTTCCATATTCTTACTTCTATCTTCTTATACTTTTCTTCTATCTTGCTAGCTTTCCCCACCTCACTGTGATCTGTGTGTGTCCCTGAAGCATGGCATGCATGATGTAATGATGTGGAGGAATCCTGAGCATAGGAAAATTGAATTACTTTGTTCTCCAAAAAGGTGATCTGCTGTTCCCTATATGATCCAACCATTTTTGTAAATGCCAGCGGCTGTGACATAGCGTGATAAGGCGGAGCATATCAGTCAATGACCTGTTGAGTGGCCATTTGTGGGGGCCTCCAGGTATCTATAATAAGCAGCCTGTACCATGCTGCTAAAACAGGTACAGAACCCCTGCAGATGTTTTTTGACAGATGCCGGCAGCCTGATGGGGGAGTAAAAGCACAAGCAGTATCATTCAGACTGTGGATGGCCTCATTTAGACTGTAATCTATCATTCCTTGACTATCACTCCCCAGATTTATGCGGTGTCCGTAAATAGAGCCCATAGTGTGATAAGGTGGAGCATATCAGTCAATGACCTGTTGAGTGGCCATTTGTGGGGGCCTCCAGGTATCTATAAGCAGCCTGTACCATGCTTGAATGCAGCTAAAACAGGTACAGAACCCCTGCAGATGTTTTTTGACAGATGCCGGCAGCCTGGTGGGGGAGTAAAAGCACAAGCAGTCTCATTCAGACTGTGGATGGCCTCATTTAGACTGTAATCTATCATTCCTTGTAGGTCCTATGGCCAAATTGCCCCTGATTTGGTATACTGATACGATATAATATATAGGTACAGCATAAATTGGCCTATTGAAAAAGGGCTCAATTTATGTTCTTACTAATTTTATTTAAAAATATTCAGTGTATTCATTGAACTATTAGTGCTCTTTCAATGGAATACACAGAGAGGAAATAAATGTGGTTACATAGGCTAGGCCTTCTTTTTTTTAACATGTTGATGACTCCACTAAAAATGACAAAATACCAGTGGTGAATGTCAGAGCAAATTTCAACATGTTAAATTATTGTCCAGGAGCTTATTTTCAGTTATGTTTCATGTACCTTGTAATTGTTACAGATAACAGTAATCCAGATGACCTAAAAATAATATAGAGTTTTACTGTGCTTGAACCACAACTCAAAGTTTTGAGTTGACAGATTTTAGATAAATGGTATCCTTGAAGTCACCAACATCTACTAGGGAAAAATCTGACAACAGACAGTTAACACCAAATATCCTAAATATTAACTATTTGTAAATAGCCTATATATATATATATACTTCTGTAGTGCTATAACTTTATCTTAATGGCTCTTCTCTGTCTCTCTCTCTATCTCTCTATCTCGGGTTGTGAGTCCAGTGTCTACAGGGCATTATGTGTGTTGTTTTTTTTGGGGGGTGCTGCATGCAGTGGCTATTTCTGTAATGTTGGTAAGCTGTCTGTAAGTGAATTGAGTATTAATGTTTGTGAGCGGTCACAATATTGTGTGAGGATGCGGTGGTCATTTGCTGTAATATGTGGGAGTGGTTGGTGAGCGCATACTTTCATGTGTAAAGGTGGTGTGGGGCATTGCTGTTATAACTACTCTCAAAATATTTTAAAAGTCTATTGGGTTAGACAGCCTCATGTTCATTTTCTCCACATTTCCAATTGACAAATGTGTAAATATTGCGTCCCTCCACAATATACAAGCAAAGAAAAGGGGGCACTTTTTATTCAGCTTTACACAAGTTACTGGAAACACAAATAAAATCACAGAGGCGTACCCCAAATGGTGGAACCAAACATGAGTATGATTCAAATAAGCGTGGTTGTTTAAACCACTCCAGCAGGCAGCCGTTGCATGTGACTCCCGGTGTCCTAAGACACAGATCACAGAACACCACCGGTCTACCACAGCTGAGAGCAGGTATGGATAGGAGGTCGCAAGGGAAAACATACTCCGCCCCTCTGCGGGTGATAGCAGCGGTTGTTATAACAATCTGGTGCATTGAGAACTATTTCATTGAACATTTGCCACAAAGTGTCCATAGG
>WWET01002557.1:225366-237359 GCA_011038615.1 Limnodynastes dumerilii
GGTGCATTTTTCAAAGGAAGAGGTGTAATAGAACACGAGGGCATGAATATAAACTGGAGGGTGGTAGATTCAGAGGAAATGTGTGGAAAAATTACTTCACTGAAAGGGTGATAGATAAGTGGAATAGTCTCCCATCTGAGGTGGTTGAGGCCAATGCAGTAGAATAGTTTAAACATGCTTGGGATAAATATAAGTATATCCTAAATAGTAAACTAAATTGAGGGTAAATAGGGTCTTGGGTCAGTATAGTTTTGAATAAACAAATGGGCAGACTGGATGGGCCCTGTGGCTCTTATCTTCCATCACTTTCTATGTTTCTATGTAATGTTTGTTTCCTTCATTGTTTCATTCTTTTATACCAATGTCAGTTAGATTATAGGCTCTGACAGAAAAAAATATTCAACTCTTTTTTCATGTATAAAATTTCCTATTATATCTTTAATACGTTTTTAGGTACAATCTACATCCTGGACCGGATACAGATCCCACAAAGTGAGCATTTCCTGACCACTCACATCGAAATTTGCAAATTGCACGTGCTCTGAATACCAAGAACAGTTCATATTGTTCAGCTATAAGATTTATTTCTGCTGGTGAGTTGTGGTAGCAAGTGGGGGGGGTTGTATTTAAATGGACAGTAAGGGCTTGGTAATGTGTGACAGTGATATCCAGACTTCAATCTGTAGCTATTTCATGTGAGCAAAGAACAGAAGGTAGTGTAAGCAGTCTCCCATGTGCTTGCTCATTGTATAGCTCACAATGCACTGCGATCGTAAGTCTGGATCCAGTAACCTGTGGAGTGTTGCAAAATATATTTAAAAATGACTGCTAACTTTTGAATTGACTGTGAAAAAAATATTTAGCGACTATTACTGCAGTGTGAGTCTGTGTGGTGTCTGTTGCAGACAGTTATATATGTAATGCATATTATTAGGGGAAAATATATAGATATATCTGTATATCTTGTAGTTACTTGATGTTGCACATTGGGGAGGGGTTAAATTCCTCACACTCTCTGTGAATGGGAGGTCTCTCTTCTCTGCCCCGATGATAATTGAGTAATCATAGAGAGATGAATACATGGAATATTAATGACACATTTAACTGCCATGTAGAGATACATATTTCTTTCTTCTCCATTAGGCTCCTGAACAGCTCAGACTGTGCTACAACTTCAGAGCCATGACCTTACTCAACTGCAGACTGACTGCTGCCCATAATTGCCAATTAAGATAACTTTTTGCAAGATGGTAAAAGCTGAATGTAATTGGATCTATCAATTAGTAATTTGTAGCTGTTCTGCGAGGGAGACGGTACCCTCCAGATGCTTTATTGCAGGCAGCAGAAATAAAACAGCCATGTGTATTTGGCAGTGGAAAGAAAAGAAACAGGGTTTTTGGAGTGAAGCTAGATACTGCTGGGCAGCTACTGAAAGACACTGATGTTTGGGGCAGAGGCGTTAAGATTAATTGACAATTTAAGTGAAGTGAAGGCTCTGTGCGTCTGGCTGCTAAATAACAGCTGCTTATTGAGACAGGCTTTATTATTTTCACTGTTTTTGGTTTTTGCTTCATTTTACTCCATTAATACTCCCTCTCTCCCATCCAAAAATATCAATCCACATATTTTATTAAACAGCACAGAATGTCAAATAATAAAAAATCTAATGCATTCAATAAATACAGATAGATTTTTATTATAACAGCAAACAATGTAATTGTAGCTGTAGTTCCTCTAGGGCAAAAGACTCACATTGGTTGCTATAGGAAACAGTGACACATTTCAGAATTGTCCTTCACATCTTTAGAGAGTGGTGCAGCATAAAAGATGACCTCCATGGAGCTAAATATTTTTGGCTGCTGCTATGAATCATTTGGGAGTGTTATTTCCAAAAATGTGAGGCACATTTCATAAAAACACGAAACAAACATTCAATATGACTGACTGACGTTTAATGTTTCTGCTATAGAAATAGCCAAGTTAGAATTAATATTATAGAACCAGATCCAGACCTCCACTACCACTGTGGCCAGTGTTTAAGGCCAGGGGCCAGATTTACTAAGCTGCGGATTTGGAAAAAGGGAGATGTTGCCTATAGCAGCTAAAATCTGATTGGTTGCTATGGGCAACATCTCCACTTTTCCAAACCCGCAGCTTAGTAAATCTGGCCCCAGATCTCTGCCGCATCCCAGATCCCTGCCGTATATAGAGCCAGATTTACTAATCTGCGGGTTTGGAAAAGTGGAGATGTTGCCCATAGCAACCAATCAGATTCTAGCTAACATTCTCTAGTATGTAAAAGGAAAGCGAGAGCTAGAATTTGATTGGCTGCTATGAGCAACATCTCTACTGCAGCTTAGTAAATCTGGTCCATAGTCACAATTTGCATGGCTCCCCCCTCCCACAGAGCGGAAGCTCTTCCCCTCTGTCAGAGGTCCTGCCCCGTCATCAGTTTTTAACATAGGATCAGAGGATCCAGATCCATCTTTTTGAACCTAATCCCTATGTGAGACTGCTTCCTCAAACATATCTTCTATGCCAATGATGGCTAACTGACATCATTAGTGTCTTTGAAGTGGAATCCTAAGTTGTGCCTGCTGGCATATAATTAAAAAATACACTGCTCTCCTTTACCTGTGTTCTTGTGATTGCCTCATCAGTGATTTTCTGACCCACCAGACAAGCCCTATAAAGTGTCCCATAATAAATATGACAATCACACTATTCACTGCATTGAGAATGAAAAGCCTGATTTATTGTAATGAGGAAACACAATGCCTTGAGAAACTCTGGGCTTACAGTGCTTTGCTGCAGTGTGTATTCTATCTACAAGTATGCTTTCCTGAAGGCTTTATTAGGGTTCTTAGTGTGCATCATTCTAAGTATAGGAACAAGGATTCCTTTTCAATAACTTAAGTGTGACGGCGAGTCTTTTGCAGGAAACAAAAGCTGAGTGGCCCTAAGCAAAGGAGGGAACTGTGGGCAGCATGGAAAGGATAAAAAAAAATATATAAATATATAAAATATAAATAAATAAATATATCACATAAAACAACATATATATAGAAAGAAAAAAAAAAACACATCCATAAAAAACCAAAGGGAGATGTTGTTCCACTATAAAGGTAAATTATCCATTGAACCCTAAATATATGGGAAAATGGTTAAATGGTTCTATGGAAGGAAACCGTCCCATAGGATCTAAAGACATTGTCGCTCCAGCAACACTGCCATAGTGACGGGCAGCTCCTCTGCGGTTATCTGCACAAGGAGAGCAGGGAAAGACAAACATCAAATATGGGACAAGATATGCCAGCTGTAGCTGCCCCATCCCTGGGTGGAAAAGACACCTCCTATGATGACATCAAGTGTACTTTTTCAGCTGTTAGATGTTGGGGCGGAAGTAAAAGTGCATCCCTCCTCTTATATAAATCATCTCGGACTGCACAAAGATTTCTCATGATGACAGTTCAAGCAATGTTCTCAGTCCACCCATAATCTACCATCAAACACTGTAATAATCATTTATTTTTAATTTTTTTAAAAAAATTTTAACATTTGGTATTATGTACTTTCCCGGAACAGTAATTTGCGTGAAAACTGGTAAGTATTACGTTAAAGAGCAAATTACTGTAAGTCACTGTTTCGTAAACGTCTTGTATTGTGCTCTTCCATATAAACAAAAGACAGGTCTGTGCTAAAGGTAATGAATATCACACCACTGGGGGGCAGCATTGAATAAAGAATACTTTCATAAACGGTAATGAAGGAACTCAAGATCTACATTGAATTATTCTCGGAAACACAGTTCCCTGTATGGAAAGTGTGATTATTGTATGCTGCGAATGTATAACACACATGTGTGGGGGTGGTGGCTAGTATAGAATGTTATATTTATGTTCCATAATGATCCTAGGATTACAATTGTGAACAAACTAGGAAGTAAAGATTGTACAAATAGAAGAGTTTTTTAGTTTGTGCAAGGAGACTGGGAATATTCCACATTTACAAACTCCCAGCGCTTCAGACCATATTGTACTTCTTAATACAATTTAGTAATTAATATTGATTTTATCTTACCTGCTTTTTTTCTTTTATCAACTGTAACTTAGTAGCTTTAAATGATGATCTAGCAACTAAAATATGATCTGAGTAAACATTTATATAAATAACCATTTATAAAGTAAATATATCAATATAACAATGTTAAACAATACGGCTGATATTTGTTTTAATGTATATCATCATAATCAGCATGATTTGTGCAATACCTGCATCCAATGTGGACATCAATCTCCATTGCTGCTTCTAGATTTAGCTGACAATTGCTGTAAACGATGAAACATCTAAAGGCTCAGAATGATTTCTGTGATGGATATTATAATGAGTAGCAAAGGCGCATGTCTAGAATCCCCCTCCCTCAAAAGCAATTATAACCAAAAGCACTGGTTCTAATCATCTGGGCAGCACCACAAAGACCACGGTTCAAAAATGTCCAAAATATCTCATCCTGTTATCCAAAATGGAGCAACATACGTGTGTGAGAGAGTCACCTGGCAGGCGCTAGAAGCTGTTGCAAATCTAAGAAGAGTAGTTTGTAGCTTCAGACTTGTGCCATCTCCAGATCCCTAACATACCCCCCATGTGAAACATGGGGTGAGACGGTGGCACACTATACATGTGGCTTATATTGGAGGTCTAGGAATATTATATGTGGGATATATTAGGAGTCTGGGAGGCCCCCTCAACACTCAACACACTAATATACTTTTACATGTTTTAAATGTGGTGTAATAAGGTTCTGGGAATGGCACACACTAAAATATGGGTGTAGGTCCCCGTAGTGAACAGCCCTATTTCGAAAGGGCCGTTCGCTCCCAGCCAGTTTCGAACTCGAAGTGACATAGCCATTGATCCCTGAACACGGTGCTTCGAGTCCCCCCTCCCGCAGCCTAACCCTAAGTCCCCCCTCCCGCAGCCTAACCCTAAGTGCCAGTCTGCATAGCAGGGAGCAGGGGAATGACCTGGCGCTGGGATGCACCACAGAGCGGTCCAGCGGGGGGACCGCTGGACTTGTAGCCCAGAAGTAGCCGCAGCAGACGGCTGAAAGAGCCGCATGTGGCTCCGGAGCCGCAGGTTGCCGACCCCTGTTCTATGGGGAGTGTTAGTGTGCAAGAAGGGGTAGTCTTAGAGTCAGACTGCGGAGAAGAGAGTCTTAGGATTAGGCTACGGGGAAGGGAGTCTTAGGGTCAGGTAGCGGGAAGGCAGTCTTAGGGTTAGACTATAAGGAAGGGAGTCTTTGGGTCAGGCTGTGGGGAGGGGAGTCTTAGAGTAAGGCTGTGGGTAAGGGCTGTGGGTCCCCGCTTAGAATGGCCCTATTGCGATTTAGCCGTTTCCTCCCAGCCAGTTTTGAACTGTCTGGGATTTCAATTGCATATGCCTCGAGGAGGTAGTGCAATCGATCCACGGAGCACTGAGCTTTCGGAGCTTCGAAATGTAAGTAAAAAAAAAAGTCCCCCCTTCCCTCTCATTACCTTAACCCTCCCTTCCTGGCAGCCTGACCCTAACCCACCATCTCCCACAGCCTGACCCTAACCCTCCCTACCCCTAGAGCCTGACCCTGACCCTCCCTTCCTGGCAGCCTGACCCTAACCCTCCATCTCCCACAGCCTTACCCTAACCCTTCCTCCCCTGCAGCCTGACCCTAACCATCCCTACCCCGCACCCTGGAGAGGTTGCTCACCTTTCTTGTGACCCAATGGTATGGCGGTAGCGGCACGGCGGAGGGATATTGGCGGCGGCGGTATTTTCGAATGAGAATGGGTGAGTATGCCAATAGGCATACTCACCCATTCTGGAAAAATAATAGAAACTGGGCAGTATTCCACCAAAGTTTCTGACTGGGAACTGCAACCGATACCACATATATATTATAGCACTTCCCTTTCCAAGAACTTTAATATACCCATAAATATTATAATATGAGATATTTCCAGATTCCTAATAGATCGCCTAAATATTTTAGTATATGCATTTCCCATTTCCCAATACCCTAATATACACCGCATGTACTTCATACAGAACCATAATCACAGATCAGAATGAGTTAGATGCGACAGTATCTGCACCTAAATCATCACATCAGTCCCCACAACCTGCCCCTGGTTTAGTAACCTTATGGAACTTAAGAATGCCATAGGGCTTCCATAGCTAACCATTCGTAATTTCCTTCTTAAGAAGGACAATATGAACGGTGACCTCCTCCCCACACCCTCCCCGGCTAATTTTAATTCCTCCCCCCCATCCACTGTTCATAAAAAAGGAAATTTCTTAAATTTCTAAGTGCAGTCTTACAGTATTTACTAGATACCTAAGTTGGTACATAGATTGCGTAATTGACCTACTACGCATGTGAACCATTAGCTTCTTAAGCTTAAATTCAGTCCATACTGAGCAATCTCCAGACTCCTAATATACCACATGTAATACAAGTATTTGGAAACTTCCTTTTCAAAATCCTGCGTTTGCCACTGAGTAGATACTTTAGAACTTGGTCAGCAGGGACAGTGCATGTTTTTCAGCTCTCCATGTTGGAGCACAGGTGTGTTTAGTATTAGTAATATATTTCCATTGGTAGTACAGTAGAAGGTTGGATACACATGACCACAAAATCAGAGCTATTTTAGGCAGTTATGATGCCTTCTGACAAATCAGTCTTGTGCATACATTGCACAATAAGGTGTTTTCTGCAACCAGAGTGCGTAAAGCAGAAGAGCCCTATTCCCACTCAAGCTCAGAGCAGCAACTAGATGAGCACAGTAAGAGTTCAGGAAAAACAAGTTTCTTCTTGGGATTTCTCATTACATGCTTTTCCATTGAGTGGCGCTCCAAAAAAAGTGAGATTTCACAGATCATTGTGAAACTGATGTGAGTAACAAGAGATTGCATTACAAGAACATAACATTTTAATTAGCTATGAATGTCAATGCATTGCAGCTGCTCTGACATTGTAGCAAAGGCCTTTCCATGTGTAATTCCTATAATGCTCTGTTATAGTCTAATTACCATCATAAACTAGTGCTACTATTTATCAGCAAGCATTATTGACTTTGAAGCTGATAAGCAGAGAAATGTATATTATCTTCTACCATAGTCCAAATACTTAATTAATTCTTATTTGACCTAAATCCTTATTCCATCCTTGGTTTCTGTGTTGTATCAAGGGATTAAGTCCTTGTCTTCCACCACAGATGTCGGTTCCTAATATAAATAAAAGTTATAAACTCTGTTTGTTTCTTTAAAAAAAAAAAAAGGCTCACACATTACAGTTCAGATGTGTGCCTGGGGCTGGAGAGCTTTGCAACTCACTGAGAAGATGCTCCATTGGGAAATATTCTGGGAATTAATCTGATGACCAGAAGCATAACACAACATTTATAAAGAATGTGAACTGTCAGCCCCTCCTTTGATATAAAGCAAGTGTCCCCTCCCCCAACTCCCGGTATTATATCACAAGGAATTTCCATCGACATCATACGCTGTCAATAATTATGTATAAAAGATAAAACACTTTCCTTTTAATCCCCTTTAATCTGCAATGAATTATGGAAGTTGACAGTAGATAAGAATATGCCTATGTTGATCATTACTATACCTTGTTTAAAACCTCAGATGTTTTATCCTTGGCTGGATTATGTGTTATTGATAGCTCCGTGTCTCTGTCAAGCATTTTATAACTCTTTTTTCAGGCTAAATTAAGAAGGCAGCTTTAAAAGGACTAGAAAATGGTTGTAACAAATTGCCTGTAGCATAGGATCTTGTTCAATTTTGCAGCAGTCACACAAATAACTGTCTATGCGCTGTTGGTCTTTCCTTCTGTATGCAGACTACAGCAACTTCAGTATAAGCAATGCTGCTGTTTGCCATAAACGGCAGAAGTTTCAGTTTGGTTTAGATGAAGGTCAGACTTTGTTGCTACAATTCCAGTAACAACATCCTCCCATTAAAGGTCAGTAATGATGATGTCAAGGACACATTATACTAAAAATAGCATTAAAAGGGTTTTCTCATGATTTAGAAAACTGTGGCTTATGCTAATTTTAATGATGTTGGTTATTAAGGCAGCTTTTGCATGGATGGCATTTGTTATCTACAATGCTGGGATATTGGTATCACTAGAAAAAAATTGTATTCCTAAAATTGAAGCAACATATATTTTAATTATTTTTCCTGACATTGCTCTTCTTATTCCCATCCTTATTAAATGCATCTAGCCTTCTATAGAAATAGCATTGTCTTATAACTTGTATATCCCTGTATTATGTGGGTGCGGGTCCCCGCTTAAAAAGTCTGATTTTCAAAAAATCAGACTTCTTCTATTGCAAAGCCTCTATGAGGCATAGCAATCAATCCACGGAGCTCCGAAAGCTCAGTTCAGCTAAATGGTAAGTAAAAATAGTCCCTTCCCTAATTCTTACCCTAACCCTCCCCTCTCACTACCCTAACCCTAACCCTCCTTTCCTGGCAGCCTGACCCTAACTCTCCCTCGTCCGCAGCCTGACCCTAACCCTCCATCTACTGCAGTCTGACCCTAATCCTCTGTCCCCTGCAGCCTGACCCTAACCTTCCCTCCCCTGCAGCCTGACCCTAACCCTGATCCTAACCCTAAACCTAACCCGTACAGATAGTTTATTTACCTGTTCCTGGTCCGGCGATAGCAGCGACGGAGGTGCGATGGAGGGATATCGCAGATGGCGGAAGGATAACAGTAATTGCAAAAGTGAATTGGTAAAGCATACTCACCTATTCACTTAAAAAAGTAGAAAGTATTTGAAAATGGGACTTTCGAAAAGAAACTTTCGTAAGTCCCATTTTCGGCAATTAGACTCTCGTACCGGAGATTGTAACCGGTATTATGTATACCTTGTTTTTCCCATCTTACAAATAAATCACAAATCAGCAACAATAATGTTTTCTGACTGTGTCTAATATATAGGGTCATAACAACTTAAATAAATGTCATTTTTTTATTGCCATAAATGTAAATATTGTGTAAATTAAAAATACATTATAGAGGCAACTGGCTGATATCCAGATTTTCTGGTGATACAAGCCAGGTGCACAAGAGTTAACTTGACTTGGTTGGTTGATTCTGAATATGCTCAGTGTAAATTGACTAGAGCTGGGATAATTTTACTTGCCAGCTGTTAATGAAATGGAATCTAAAGTATCATAGCTTTATTGATTTCACAATGGTTATGCACGGTTTATGAAATCCCCAGGTAAACCCCTTGAGCAAACTATGATGCCAGAGTATACTGTAACGCAATCCTTCCGCTTCTGCCTTGGCTATGCCGTGGTTGTAGCATAAGTGTTAGTGGGTCCTCTGTATACATGCGTGTTTATTTGCAAGGGTGGTGTGGATTGAAGACAGCTGTATGAAGTGCTAGTCTTGTGCAGTAAAAAAATTGCCACGGTTTCTCAAAGTGCAAAACTTTATCTTTATTTAACACAAGCAACATAAAAAAGCTTATGGCACAGCTTCTTAAATGGCGAATGGCTGATTATTCCCTCTAATACCATTCATCAAAATGTACCATACCAAAATAAAACACAGAGATTTGCATTGCATTTTAAAAAGATGGCATCATTTTATTATTTTAACCAAACTGGAATTCAGGCTATAGCCCGTATTGGGCACTAGATAGGTAGCTCTGACAGCTGGTGGGGTCAGCACTGATGTAGCAATAAGGTGACAAACAACCCTTGTCCTTAGTGCATCCTGGACACCAATAATGTAATTGTGAACAAAAATTTCCTCAAGACTTAACACAGGTCTAAATCATGAGGGATGATGTCCAAATTCTTTACTGACCATGGGTTGTGTCTCTCACTGGTCATTTTCAAAAACCCTTTCCCCCAACTTACATTGATCCCAATTGCTACTGCCCCAGCCAGGGCCCTCAATTACCCCTGCTGGTAATCTAGGCCCTGCATAAAGCCCCCAGCAAGTCTTTAATGAATAATATCATCTCCCTTTCTACCAGGTGCACACACTTTCTTCCCTGTACAGATTGGACTGGTAAAAATTTAGGTTTGGTTAAAATATAATATACCCATGCCTGTGGGTCAACAACAATTTGGCAATGCTTTTGTTCCAATTTTGGGAATATTAACAAACCCATGTAATCGTCTCTTGGGAATGATATTAAATCAGAAGATAAACATGTCTGGAAATTTGTCCATGATAACAGAAAAGTCACATTTTATGGCCCATAACAATTCACAAGATGTACATTTGACCAAATCATTTCCGTATAAATAAGCAATCAAGGAAAACCTCCAAAGGCGCCTACTTAAATTATATATTAAATCAACTCCCACTACTCAGGAGAAACTGGTGCACACCATGTCACATGGTAATACTCTGCCCTTATATGTAGAAGTGGCTTATAATTAGAGATGTACGTCTTTCGTGTTTTGGTTTTGTATTTTTTTTTTCGTGTTTTGGTTTTGGATTGGTTTTGCCAAAACTGCCCTTATGTGTATTGGTTTTGGTTTTGGTTAAAAAAAATTTTTTAACTTACAAAAACAGCCAAAATCACAGAATTTGGGGGTGTTTTTGCTCCTACAGTATTATTAACATCAATGGGCCTGATCCTGAGCTATATATTTTTTTTATTTTGTTTCTGGTCTTATATTATGTTAAGCAGGAACAGCTCATTTATACTTGTTTGTTATTGCTTAGTGGTCCTCAGTTGTGAGAGTTGGGAGTACAAATTAAGGATTAGACTTGTCAATCAGACTTCTTCCTTAGGTGCAAGGTAGAAAGGTGTTGGACTTGAAAACAGATCACTATTGCAAGGATGGTGATTACTCAAAAGACGTTTTCATTGTATGTAGAACTGCATTGTATTTAATAAAGGTCTTTGGGCCTGATCCAGATCAACGATGTAGCGCTGAGCGTGCTAACGCTCAGCGTTACATCGCTGACTCCCCCCTGGCACTCCCCCTGTGCGGGCGTATGGCCCCTTCCTTACGCCGGCTGAAGGCTACCCTAGCTTCACCCGGCGTAAGAAAGGGGCCATACGCCCGCACAGGGGGAGTGCCAGGGGGGAGTCAGCGATGTAACGCTGAGCGTTAGCACGCTCAGCGCTACATCGTTGATCTGGATCAGGCCCAATAACATTAATTTCCACACATTTCCAGTCTATTTTGAACACCTTACAGCTCACAATATTGTTTTTTGTATCCAGTTTAGGCCAAAGGGTTGGCTGTATCACTAAGATAAGTGACAGAAGTCACTTTGTGATTGCTGCACAAATCTGTCTACAAAAAAGACAATTGGTCACACACTGAATTTGGGCAGAGCACAGCCCCTATACAGTACACAGCCCCACGTGGCAGCCTCATGTCACACAGCACTGCAGTCAAACCCCCAGTAACTCCATCGCATGTCTCCAGCCTCTTAGTATCCCCCATCATATGTTTCCAGCCCCTCAGTATTACCCATCATGCCTCCAGACCCCCAGAATCCCCCATCATGTCTCCAGACTGCAAATAACTCCATCATATGTCTCTAGCCCCCCAGTATCCCCATCATATGTCTCCAGACCTCCAGTAACCCCCATTACATGTCTCCAGCTCCCCAGTATTCCAATCATATATCCCCAGTAGCCAGCCCCCTGTATCCCCCATCATATGTCTCCAGCCCCCCAGTATCCCCATCATGTCTGTTGTCTTCCCAGTATTCCCATCATGTGTCCAGCTCCCACCAGAATTTCCATCATGTTTCTAGATCCCCCCAGTATCCTCATCATGTGTCCAGCTCCCCTCCAGTATTCATATGATGTGTCCAGATCACCCAGTATTCACATCATGTCTCCAGATTCCCCCCAGTATTCCCATCATGTGTCCAGCTCCCCTCATTATTCCTATCATGTGTCCAGCTCCCCCCCAGTATTCCTATAATTTGTCCAGCTCCCCCCAGTATT
>WWET01002558.1:0-16150 GCA_011038615.1 Limnodynastes dumerilii
ATGTAAGAACAGTGCATGTATTTTTATTTTTTTTGACGTGTTTACAATTGATATAAAGTATTAAATAAAACATAACATAGATGTTTTAACATAGTCATATAGAAAATATATTGATTTAAAAGACTAAAAAAAAAAAAAAAAGAATAATAGCAGCCAACAAAAAAAAAAAAAAAAAAAAAAAAAAAATGGGGATTATACTCCCTATTCAGCGAATTCAATAGTGTTAAATAATAAAAATTTGCATTATTTTAAAATACATTACATAACATTAAAAAAAATGAATGTTAGAAATAGTAAAAAGATTGAAAAGAAATATTTTCGCAATAACGTTGTGCACAAAAATTCGCTAAACACCTATTCGCAATTATAATGTTTTGAAAATGGCTTGTATAAATGTTAATATCGAAACATGAGTTATGGTAAATTTTCGCATTACAAATATTCACAATACAAAACTTCCATATTCAACATTCACAATCAAAAGCATTCGAAAATGGATATAGCGAAAGAAAAATTTTCGTAATAAAACCGTTTCGAATATGAATCTTTTCGCAATACAGAATTTTCGCAAAACGAAGCAGTCTAAAACCGTTTTTTATTAGTACAACAATTCGTAATTGAGATGATTTCTAGATTAGGCCTATTCGAAATATGGGCTTTTCGAAATTGCATGCCAGTAGGAATATTACTACTTTGCATAGGTTATTAAATCAGTCCATTCTAAATGTAAGAGATTCTAAATAGATGTCTGTCGAAATCGAACGTATCGGCGAAAATTCGCATTCGCCGTATTTTTTTCAAAATTCACATTTTCGAAATTCGCATTTTCTTTGCGGGGACCCACACCCCTCCTGCAGTGATTTCACAGTGGCTGCTGACAACAATTTAACTAAAAAGAGAGCGCTAATAAGATTCTATCACGCTGAGTAGCTATATTAATAAACTATGTTTAATATTACAGACATGAAATATAAAATATTAAAATTCTATATACACAATGGGCCTAATCCAAACCAAGTTAAGTGCATGAACTTAGTTACTCCTGGACTAAACCATGTTGATTGCAGGGGAGTCATATTTCATCTGGGGCAAACAGTATTAGAGTTGAGAGGTGATGTTTCCTATCCCAAGTCTAAATAACAGTGTGATAGTAAAGCTGGTCAGTATCTGTGTGCAGTAAACAATTCAGAGATATATCCCTGAATGCAAGGAATACAATTAACTTGACTACCCCTGAAATCAACATGGTTTAGCCCAGGAGAAACTAAGTTCATGCACTTAACTAGGTTTGGATCAGGCCCAATGTATTAAGTATAAAAATTACATGTATGTATATTCCAATTAACCTAAAATAACAAGCAGCATAGGCAGCAATATATAGATATACAGGTCTACATTCAGTCAGACTGTAATTGTCTCAGATTGAATTGATACCAATATCAGTGGCCAGCGTCTCTTATCCTTTAACTCCTTTTGGTATAATGTACAACAAATTGGCAGTTGCAAACAGCAAGAGGCAGATGTAACGTCTTGTTGTGATGATACACAGCGTATCAGCTGTGGAAGCAGTAAGAGGCAGATGACAAAAGCCAAATAGAAACAACTTGTAGATATAAGATTCAACGTATCAATAGTAAGAAGCGACAAAAGGCAGATATTGCGCTCAATAGATATATATAACCGTTATAGTTGACAGAGATGTTTCTATAATGCTGCTGAAAACATGAATCAAAGTATTACTTTCAAGCTTGATAGAACAATACCGCGGCTAATTGGGCAGCCAACTGTGACTTATGACTCACGGTCTTGTATCGATGCCTGGGCACAATATGTTGTTAGCCGTATGGATAATTTCCTCAGGCGGTCACACAGTGAAGGATTGCCATCGGAACACAGCTCGTAATTAGCTTGTAGTTATCCAGGTGCTGTAGCAAATAGTAGGAGTCAGCTGATGGTCTCCCGTGGAGGTGAGTGACGTCACTGCCGGAGTCCCAGATAATTGTTGGATCTACTGCATGCAGAGATATACAAGTATATCGATCAAACTTGTTGCCATAATAACAGTTCCCACTCATCAATTGATGGTTAGAGGGATATATTTAGCTGGAGTGTCTGGAGATATCTTGGAATAAAAGTTCATAAAACAGCTCTAACGCGTTTCTTCGTAGCACTGACGATTTCATCAGAGAGGTCAAGTAGTAAAATGGGTATTCCTTGTTTGCTTGCACCTATTTAAGTGAGGAATGTCCAATCAAATGGTTTGATTTAATTTGCTTTCAACTGCAGATGCATTGCAACGGATTTCAATTTTATAGATATCTACACATGATGACATTAAATTAATACATTAAATTAAAATAACAATGTAAAAGTAATAATACTGAATAAAAAATAAAATATAAAAAATAATAAAATTAAAACAAATAACATAAATTATCTTTAGTTAGGAGAGTGCCGGTATGTTTATCTCTATTCCCTACCCATTAAAGTGACAGTAGCACAGATATTATATAAAGAGAAAAAGAGAAGAAGAAGAACAATATTGTATTGACAATGGAACCTAAAAAACGGAATATAGGATCCCCTAAGAGGTTCTATCAATTTTAAATACACAACTCATATTCCTATTGCTGTAAATCATCATACATCATTTATCAGATTTTATGCAGTTGTGGCGTCCAATACATAGGACGTACCACTAGACAGTTATCCACCAGATTTTATGAGCACAGGTATAATATCCAAAAGGGCAACCATTTGCACCCACTTTCTAGACATGTCAATTGTCTGCATGATGGGAATGTGAATGTACTAACAATTGAATATGTATTTCAGACAAATAGAGGGGGAGCAAAATAAATGGCTGCGCTTCTATCCACTAAATTAAATATGTGCAAGTGTATATATAAATATAGGGGTGCAGCCAAGGACCAAAGTGACCACTATGTAGATACAAGGAACAAAAGAGGTCCGGCGCTCCAAACATACATTAAATAACACTATGTGTCAGCACATAAATAAAAAGGAGGTTTAGTTCACAATATAGCTATATTGGGTTAAGCTCACCTGCCCAGCGTCAAGGCTGTTCCTTGTATCTAAATAGAGGGGTAGATAGATACTTCACACTGTGCAAGAGGGAGGCCTACGGCATAATTTAGGCTCAACACTTTATGTCCAGTGGGCCTCAACGACTGCATAGAACTTAATGAATTTGTGTAAACCCCCTGTATAGTAACATTCCCATTATGTATGTCCTGTGTTCATAGGATAGAACTTAATGAATTTGCATAAACCATCTGTATATTCACATTCCCATTATGTGTGTCCTATGTTTCTAGTTGGTAGTATGGGGCTCGTCTTTATTATATATGTTTTTTTTAGCTATCCGAGTGATACTTAGATTAGGATGCTTGCTGGCTCCGATCAAAAAGCATTTTCTCGGATTGCACATAATGTTACACCTACCTGATCAATTTTTATTGGTGAGGTATAGGGTTTTGATAATTGACAACTATGTGAGTAATTTATTTACATAAATTACATAAATAAATTAATATTTAAATGTTGGAATATTATATTGATGATTCCTTGCATTCGAGAAAATATACTAATGAATAGGTTGTGATAAATTAATAGTATTAATAATAAGAACTAAATCTATATTGATACTCTGTTATACTTTATATTAGAGATACATGGGTTCAAAAGAGGGCTAAAATATAGCAATATGAGTTGTGTATATAAAATTAATAGGGGATCCTATATTCCATTTTTTTACGTTCCATTGTCAATACAATATTGTTTTTCTTCTTCTCTTTTTCTCTTTATATAATATCTGTGCTACTTTCACTTTAATGGGTAGGGAATAGAAATAAACATACCGACACTCTCCTAACTAAGATAATTTATGTTATTTGTTTTAATTTTATTATTTTTTTATATTTTATTTTTTATTCAGTATTATTACTTTTACATTGTTATTTTAATTTAATGTATTAATTTTATGTCATCATGTGTAGATATCTATAAAATTTAAATCGGTTGCAGTGTTTCGAAGCATCTGCAGCTGAGAGCAAATTAAATCAAACCATTTGATTGGACATTCCTCACTTAAATAGGTGCAAGCAAACAAGGAATACCCATTTTACTACTTGACCTCTCTGATGAAATCGTCAATGCGAGGAAGAAACGCATTAGTTGGCTGCCCGATTAGCCGCGGTATTGCAGTATTGTTCTATCAAGCTTGAAAGTAATACTTTGATTCATGTTTTCACCAGCATTATAGAAACATCTATGTCAACTGTAACGACTATATATATCTATTGAGCACAATATCTGCCCTTTGTCGCTTCTTACTATTGATACGTTGCATATTATATCAACAAGTTGTTTCTATTTGGCTTTTGTCTTCTGCCTCTTACTGCTTCCACAGCTGATATGCTGTGTATCATCAAAACAAGACGTTACATCTGCCTCTTGCTGTTTGCAACTGCCAATTTGTTGTATATTATACCAAAAGGAGTTAAAGGATAAAGGATGCTGGCTACTGATTTATTGGTATCAATTTAATCTGAGACTATTAAAGTCTGACTGAATGTAGACCTGTATATCTATATATTGCTGCCTATGCTGCTTGTCATTTTAGGTTAATTGGGATATACATACATGTCATTTTTATACTTGATACATTGTGTCTGTAGAATTTTTATATTTAATATTTCATGTCTGTAATATTAAACATAGTTTATTAATATAGCTACTCAGCATGATAGAATCTTATTAGCGCTCTCTTTTTTGCTATATTGTTTCTATAGGATTAGTCATCCTTTTTAAAGCTGCTGTTTGATCCTATATTACAAATCAGATATTATATTCTATACAAGGTAATTTTAGGTCCAGCACCCAATTAAGTTTTTATCATATATTGTTTTTTGTCTAGACTATTAATTAAGGCTGCTAATCTAAGATAATTAATTCTTGTTTATTATTAATTTCATTTTCATTTATTGTTGTTTTGAAGTATGTCGGTATGTCGTCTTTCTTGAATTCAGAAGAAAGGCTATTGAGGAGACAGGGATTTTTGGGAGAGGAAAGCACCATATCCTCATGAACCAAAATTACATCAGAAGTCAAAATGAGTTTGAAAGCCTTTTTTTCCTGCTTAGAATTCTTAGTATGTGCTAAAACCCACCATTGGTGGGACCAAGTCATGCTCAAGAAATATCTAGATAATAAACAGATACCAAGGGGTCTGAGAATTTTTTATGTCTCGTCATTCCATAATGAATCAGATTTCAGAATCCGATGGGAACAAGAGCTAGATAGCTGTTCCTTTCGGCTTATTGAATTGTTAACTAAACATAGACAAAGTAAAATTGATGACATTAAAATTGAGATTGAAAAGGTTTAATCCAACTTGGCAAAAGTTAAGAATCATCCTTTGTTTGATTAGAATGATGGTGTTTTTCATAGAAGAATTGAGAACTTCGAAAAAGGGTTAATACAGACTAAAAATTACAAATTAATAAGAGATAAAAATTATTACGATACCATTCAAGTAAGAACATATAATAGGAACCATTCAAAGAAAAAAGATATTTATCGAAAATGTAATAATAGAAAGAATGCCCCAATATGGTCTAAAAAAGGACCACCCACCCCCCTACCCTCCCATACAGCAGGGGGCATGGGTCTGGGAATTTCATCTAAAAAAGAAGGGATAACTATGGCATCTCAATCACAGAAGATTAGTAATGTAAATAATACAAAGAAAAAGGAAGAACAGGTTAAAGAAAAAATTGAACAATTAAAAGTAGTATACCCTAAAAATCACACCAAAAATAGAGAACCACTAGAAACTGAGGAGGACCCACATAAGCTATCATATGCAGAGGCCCTAGAAATTAAAACTAAACACAACCCAAATGTTTTTTTAGAGAACAAAAGGGAGTTTTTACTCCCTCTACAGAACTGGTACGAACAAATATGTCTGGACTCCGCAAAAAGACAAAGGAGTGTAGAAAAAGAGGATGTAGAGGAGGAGCAGCTTAAAATGCCATACAAAAATCTAAAGAGAATGTAAAAAATAACATCTTTAATTTGTCCTCTAGGATCCTTAAACCTAGTGAAAGTGCCCTCCTTCTAAAAGGTTTAAAATATGCACGTTTAAAAGAAAAGAAAAAGAAAAGAATATCCCACAAATAAACAATATGGATAATTTATCTTCGAATACCCAAGAAATTAAGTCCATTAGTTATTTGATCTCTCTGCATAATGAAGTAGAGAATGTTGATGGGGAAGATGGCTCAATGTGTGTTGTTATTCCAAAGAGAAAATCTGAATTTTATCCATTACAACATAAGGTTGGACACATTGAGTCATTTTACCAGTCAACCCTGAGAGATTTTAAAATCTTATGTAAAAAATTGGAAACTAGCCCAAGATTTGACAATCTGAAAGGGGAACGGGAGGTTCTGGGCGCTCTATTATAAGAAGATGATATTGTGATAAAACCTGCCGACAAAGGTGGAGGAGTTGTGGTTCTCAATAAAAATTATTATATCAAAGAAGCTATGAGACAATTAGACGACATCAAGTTCTATAGAAGACTAGCCAGTAATCCTATGGAAAAAGATCAAAAAGTCTTATATGAACTGATATCCAAAGCCAGGGAGGAACAAATTGATTCAAGGGATACATTCAATTTTCTATGGATAAAATATCCAGTTTTGGCAACATTTTACTACCTCCCGAAGATACATAAGTCTGCAGAGTCCCCCCACCCCTGGCCGCCCTATCATGGCGGGCGTGGACATTTCACCTCTAATTTATCACATTTTGTTGATTGTCACTTACAACCTTTTGTTTCCAAATTAAGATCACATATTAATGACACTTCCAGTTTTTTTTAGAATGATTCAAGGCATTGATTGGCAACCTAGCTATTATCTTACTACTTATGATGTGGAATCATTATATTCCAACATCCCACACAGTCTAGGGATCAATGCCATTGGACATTTTCTAAAACTGGATATGCACATTTCATAGGCACTTCGTAAGTTTCTGTTAGATGGTATATTATTTATATCACTATCACCAGCGTATGGGAACTGCTATGGGCACCAGATTCGCCCCAAGTTATGCCAACTTATTTATGGGATTATTCAAAGATAAATATATCTGGAATGGCTCCTTTGGGGCGACTCTGGTGCTCTGTGGCAGGTATATATTTGATTTAAATTTTGTTTGGGATGGGTATGCACTTTCTATTGATCAGATCACGAATCACCTTAACAATAATGATTTTGGCTTAAAATTCACTTATTCAGTTAGTCAACACAGTGTTTGTTATTTAGATTTAGTGGTAAAGGTGGAGGGGGGTACTATGCAGACTGTGAATTATCAGAAGGAGGTAGGTTCCAATTACTATCTTAATTACCAGAGTTGCCATAACAAATGTTGGCTCAAGGGAGTGCCCAAGAGCCAATTTATTAGGATCCATAGAAATTGTACCTCATTGGAAGCCTTTGAGGAACATGGGGAATCCCTGAAACGTTCCTTCCTGGCTCAAGGATATTCCCTTGATGTAGTTGATACAGCGTTCAGAGAAGCCCATAACAACACCCAATCCGCTCTTTTAGATTGTCAAATTAAAAAATCTGAGTCATCAGAAGGTCCTATGGTCATCACCCAGTATAACTCATATGCACACACTATAAAAAAATTTAGTAAAGAAAAACTATGCAATATTAACCCTGGATTCTAAATTAAAGCCACATATTGATGAAGCCCCTAACGTGGTCTTCAGAAAGGCTAAAAACATCAAAGACCATCTGGTCCATAGCCATTTTAGAAGCAGTAATACTGCCAGAGGAAATAGTTTGACATGGTTACCCTCTAGACCAGTGGGTTTTCTTATGTGTGGCCAAAGCCGTTGCTCTATGTGTTCATTCTGCAATAGGAGTGAAAAACAGTTCACGTCCTCTGATAATACAGAAACTTTTGAGATTGAAGACTTTATAAACTGTAAATCATCATACGTCATTTATCAGATTTTATGCAGTTTTGGCGTCCAATACATAGGAGGTACCACTAGACAGTTATCCACCAGATTTTATGAGCACAAGTATAATATCTAAAAGGGCAACCGTTTGCACCCACTTTCTAGACATGTCAATTGTCTGCATGTGAATGTACTAACATTTAGGGGCATGGAATATGTATCTTAGAAAAATAGAGGGGGAGATAGATACTCCACACTGTTCAAGAGGGAGGCCTACTTGATATTTAGGCTCAACACTTTATGTCCAGTGGGCCTCAACTATAGAACTTAATGAATTTGTGTAAACCCCCCGTATATTCCCATTCCCATTATGTATGTCCTGTGTTCATAGCATAGAACTTGATGAATTTGTATAAACCATCTGTATATTCACATTCCCATTATGTGTGTCCTATGTTTCTAGTTGGTAGTATGGGGTTCGTGTTTATTATATATGTTTTTTAGCTATCCAAGTGATACTTAGATTAGGATGCTTGCTGGCTCCGATCAAAAAGCATTTTCTCGGATTGCACATAATGTTACATCTACTTGATCAATTTTTATTGGTGAGGTATAGGGTTTTGATAATATTATATTGATGATTCCTTACATTCAAGAAAATGTACTAATGAATAGGTTGTGATAAAATAATAGTATTAATAAGAACTAAGGGCCGGGTCCATAACTATGTCTGTCTTCCATAGACATACAAGGGTTCAAAAGAGGGCTAAAATATAGCAATATGAGTTGTGTATATAAAATTAACAGAACCTCTTAGGGGATCCTATATTCCGTTTTTTTAGGTTCCATTGTCAATACAATATTGTTCTTCTCTTTTTCTCTTTATATAATATATGTGCTACTGTCATTTTAATGGGTAGGGTATAGAGATAAACATACCGACACTCTCCAAACTAAAGATAATTTATGTTATTCATTTTAATTTTATTATTTTTTTATATTTTATTTTTTATTCAGTATTATTACTTTTACATTGTTATTTTAATTTAATGTATTAATTCTATGTCATCATGTGTAGATATCTATAAAATTGAAATCCGTTGTAATGTTTCGAAGCACCTGCAGCTGAGAGCAAATTAAATCAAACCATTTGATTGGACATTCCTCACTTAAATAGGTGCAAGGAAACAAGGAATACCCATTTTACTACTTGACCTCTCTGATAAAATTGTCAGTGCGACGAAGAAACGCGTTAGAGTCTGTTTTATGAACTTTTATTCCAAGATATCTCCAGACACTCCAGCTAAAAATATCCCTATAACCATTAATTGATGAGTGGGAACTGTTTTTACGGCAACAAGTTTGATCAATATATTTGTATATCTCTGCATGCAGTAAATCCAACTATTATCTGGGACACCGGCGGTGACGTCACTCACCTCCACTGGAGACCATCGGCTGACTCCTACTATTTGCCACAGCACCTGGATAACTACAAGCTAACTATAAGCTGTGTTCCGATGGCAATCCTCCACTGTGTGACCGTCTGAGGAAATTATCTATTCAGCTAACAACATATTGTGCCCAGGCATCGATACAAGATCGTGAATCATAAGTCACAGTTGGCTGCCCGAAAAGAGTATAGAATCCAATTATCTAGGGGGAACCTTATGATCATCTGTGATGTCTCACTCACTTCGGAAGTGATGTGACAGTGGCTGCTGATAGAATCTGCTGACTTCACAGTGGTTGCCAACATTGAAAAGATTTAAGAATCCGATGACCTAGGGGCATCTGCATCAACGTCTGTAAAGTCACCCTTACTCCTGCAGTGATGTCACAGTGGCTACTGACAACAACTGCTGACATCACAGTGACTGCCAGCATTGGAAACAATAAAAAAATCCTAAGACCTAGGGACATCTGCATCATCGTCTATGATGTCACACTCACTGCTGCAGTGATGTCACACTGGCTGCAAACATCAACTGCTGACATCACAGTGGTTACCAGCATTGGATAGAGTTAAGAATCCAACTACCTAGAAGAATCCACATCATTGTCTGTGATGTCACCCTTACTTGTTGCAGTGGCTGCAGACATCAACTGCTGCAGTGGTTGCCAACATTGGAAAGAATTCAAAATCCAATGAGCTAGGGGCATTCGCATCAACTTCTGTGTTGTCACACACACTCCTTCAGTGATGTCACAGTGACTGCTGACAACAGCTGCTGACATCACAGTGGCTGCAGAAATCAATTGTTGAAATCATAGGGGTTGCCAACATTGAAAAGAATTAATAATCTGATGATTTAGGGGCATCCACTTCATCACCTGTGATGTCACCCTTACCCCTGCTGTGATATCACAGTGGCTGCTGACAACAGCTGCTGACATCACAGTGATTGCTAGCATTGGAAAGTATTAAGAATCCGATGACCTAGGGGCTTCTGCATCATTATCTATAATGTCACACTCACTCCTGCAGTGATGTCACAGTGGTTGCTGATAACAGCTGCAGACATCACAAAGGCTGCAGACATCAATTGTTGAAATCATAGGGGTTGCCAACATTGAAAATAATTAATAATTTGATGAATTAGGGGCATCCGCTTCATCATCTGTGATGTCACCCTTACTCCTGCAGTAATATTACAGTGGCTGCTGACAACAGCTGCTGACCTCACAGTGATTGCCAGCATTGGAAAGTATTAAGAATCCAATAAGCTAGGGGCTTCTGCATCATTATCTATAATGTCACACTCACTCCTGCAGTGATGTCACAGTGACTGCTGACAATAGCTGTTGACATCACAGTGGCTGCAGACATCAACTGCTGACATCACAGGCGTTGCCAATATTAAAAAGAATTAATCATCTGATGACCTATGGGTATCCGCTTCATCATATGTGATGTCATCCTCAATCTTGCAGAGATGTCATAGTGGCTGTTGACAGCAGCTGCTGACATCACAGTGGCTGAAGACATGAACTGCTGACATGAAAGTTGTTGCCAGCATTACAACCAATTAAGAATACGATGACCTAGTGGCATCTGCATCAATGTCTGTAAATTCACCCTTACTCCTGCTTTGATGTCACAGTGGCTGCTGACAACAGCTGCAGACATCACAGTGGCTGCAGACATCAACTGCTGACATCACAGTAGTTGCCAACATTGGAAAGAATTAAGAATCCAATGACCTAGAAGAATCCACATCATCGTCTGTGATGTCACCCTTACTCCTGAAGTGATGTCACAGTGGCTGCTGACAACAGCTGCTGACATCACAGTGGCTGCAGACATCAACTGCTGACATCACAGCGGTTGCCAATATTGGAAAGAATTAAGAATCCAATGATCTAGGGGGATCCACATCATCATCATCTATGATGTCACTCTCACTCCTGCAGTGATGTCACAGTGACTGCAGATAGCAACTGCTGACATCACAGTGGCTGCAGAAAGAATTAAATTCCGATGACCATGGGGCATTCGCATCATTGTCTGTGATGTCATCCTCACTCCTGCAGTGATGTCACAGTGGCTTCTGACAGCAGTTACTGACATCACAATGGCTACAGACATCAACTGTTGACATGAAAATGGGTGCCAACATTGGAAAGAATTAAGAATTTGAAGAGCCAAGGGCATTCGCATCATTGTCTGTAATGTCACTCTCATTACTGCAGTGATGTGACAGTGGCTGCTGAAAGCAGCTGCTGACATCACAGTGGCTGCAAACATTAACTGCTGACATTGCAGTGGTTTCCGGCATTGGAAATAGTTAAGAATCCTATGACCTAAGAGTATCCAGATCATCATTTGTGATGTCACATTCAATCCTGCAGTGATGCCAAAGTGGCTGCTGACAGTAGCTGCTGACATCACAGTGGTTGCAGACATTAACTGCTGAGATCACAGTGGCTGCCAACATTGGAAAGAATTAAGAATCCGATGGCCTAAGGGCAACCACATTAACGTCTGTGATGTCACCCTCACTCCTGAAGTGATGTCACAGTGACTGCTGGCAGTACCTGCTGACATTACAGTGGCTGCAGACATCAACAGTGGTTGCCAACATTGGAAAGAATTGAGAATCCGAAGACCTGTGTGCATCCGCATCATGATCTGTGATGCCACCCTCACTTTTGCATTGAAGTCACTGTGGCTGCTGACAGCAGCTGCTGACATCACAGTGGCTGATGCCATCAACTGCTGACATCACAGTGGTTGCTAACATTAAAAGGAATTAAGAATCTGATGACCTAGGGGGATTGGCATCACCGTCTGTATTACATTCACTTCTGCAGTGATTTCACAGTGGCTGCTGACAGCAGCTGCTGACATTACAATGGCTACAGGCATCAGCTGGTGAAATCACAATGGTTACCAATATTGGAAAGAATTTAGAATCTCATGACCTAGAGTCATCTGCATTATTTTCTTTATTGTCATATTCACTTCTGCAGGGATGCCACAGTGGCTGCTGACATTAAAGGCTGAAATCACAGTGGTTAGCAGCATTTTAAATCATTAAGAATCTGATTATCTAGGGGCATTCTCATCAATGTATGTGATGTCATCCTCACTCCTGCAGTGATGTCACAGTGGCTGCTGACAGCAGTTGTTGACATCACAGTGGTTGCAGACATCAACTGCTGACATGAAAGTGGTTGCCAGCATTGGAAAGAATTAAGAATCTGATGATCTAGGGGGATGGGCATCATTCTCTGTTATGTCACACTCATACATGCAGTGATGTCACAGTGGGTGCAGACATCAACTTTCGACATCACAGTGGTTGCCAGCATTGAAAAAAATTAAGAATCTGATTACCTAGGGAAATCCGCCTCATCATCTGTGATGTCACCCTCACTCCTGCAGTGATGTCACAGTGGCTGCTGACAGCAATTGCTGACATCACAGAGGCTGCAGACATCAATTACTAACATGAAAGTGTTTTTCAGCATTGGAAATAAGAATATAATGATCTAGGAGATTCTGCATCATCATCTGTGATGTCACACTCACTAATTCAGTGATGTCTTAGTGGCTACTGATAGCAGCTGCTGACATCCTAGTTGTTTCCAGCTTTGGAAAGAATTATGAATCCGAAGACCTAGGGGCATTCGCATCTTTGTCTGTGTTGTCACCCTCACTCTTGCAGTGATGTCACAGTTGCTGCTGACATCACAGCGGCTGCAGACATCAACTGCTGACATGAAAATGGGTTCCAGCATTGAAAAATATTAGGAATGACTTAGGGGCATCTGTATCAACATCTGTGATGTCACTGTCCCTCCCTCAGTGATGTCACACTGGCTGCTAACAGCACCTGCTGACATCACAGTGGCTGCAGATGTCAACCACTGACATCACAGTGGTTGCCAGCACTGGAAAAAAGTAAGTATCCGAAGACCTAGGGGCATCCGCATCATCGCCTGCCATGTCACACTTACAGAAAGAATTACGGCACTACCTTTCAAGTCAAATTATCCATCTGACAAACACCCCCCCCTTTTATAAAAAAAATTCTGAGGCTATATTCCTCAGTATTGTAAATTAAATGGTACACCCACAAGAATATAGGATAACTATTTGAGTGTCTAGGTTAAAGAAGAAAAATGCTTGTATTTATGGGCACTAAGTGGTATTTGGCATTTGTGTATTTAACATAAAATTTTACATTTATTTATAGAGTAGTTTAAAAGTGTAAATTGATAAAAAGGCGAACAGTATGAAAAGAATTTAAAATCTTATTAACAAAGACACATTCTCCACATAAGGGTTCTATATTGGATATTAAACGCTAGTCATAGTTACACACAGTGTAATACAGGATAGGAACTCTCTTTTTAGATGATGAACTATTTATATGTAGAGTTTATATCAATTTGTATTTATGTAAATTCAATATCTCAAATAGCTTAATGTTCTGGTGAAAAAATAACCATATTTTATTTTAATCCCCTGATAAATGTTGATAATACAGGGGATCAAGAGAAAAATAAATATAATGTCAGGTTACAGTGAGAAACCTAATTTACTCAAATCTAGTTCAATAGTTTCTACATTAGTTTCTTAAAGTCCATCTGATGGAGATTTAGATACAGGTTCTTTAAAAAGTGCTCGAAATATAACTATGCTAGTATAGATAGCACTGTAAGCGGTAATAATCTGAATGAGTGAAATGATTATGGCAACAATGTTGCAAAAATGTCTCTTCCTCTGTAAGGTCTACAGACTTCCAATCTTTTGGCGCATCATTCTGTTATAAGGCTGCTCCCAGGGCATGGAGTCTAACTGGGGCCTGGTCTTCACTAGGGCAAGGTCAAGATAATCTCCAGGAAACACAATATAATCCAAGATTGCCCATAGGGACGAGACAGTATATTGCACAAGATGTTCACAAGATGTAACACATAATTCCAGCAAACCCAATTGAAGAGGAAAGTACAGAATCCATAGAAACTGAAGACGTAGAGATCAATCAAGAAGTTGAGGTACAACACAAGACAGATACCAGCGACACAGGAGTGAGACGCTCTTAACGAGAAAACAAAGCAAAATCCCCTGTACGTTTATCTTACAAAGCAAAAGCTGTTAACGTACGAGAACCTACATCATGGGAAGAAATTGCTAACATACCAGAAAGAGAAGCACAGAAATGTCTAGGAGCAGCAAAGGTAAAAACTGAATCAATGAAAGACATCCAGACATGGACATTTAGCAAACTACCAGTAGTTTAAAAGGCCATAGGATGTAAATGGACTTTTAAGGTGAAGTATGATACTGAACAAAAAGCAGAAAGATACAAGGGAAGACTGCTAAAGGATATTCACAGAAATTTAGAGAAAATTATGATGAAATGTTTGCTCCAGTTGTGAAGCACACCACCATTAGAACCTTACTCCTAACAGCAGCCATAAAAGCTATGCAGGTGAAACATTTCGATGTTAAGATAGCTTTCCTTCATGGTGAACTAAAGAAGACATATACATGGAACAACCACCAGGCTTTGTGAATTCTCAAGAACCAGATCATGTATGTAAGCTTAACAAAAATATATATACGGCCTAAAGCAAGCAGCAAGAGCATGGAATACAAAGATAAATGAAGTCTTGATGGAGAAGGGGTTCATCAGAAGTAAAGCAAACCCCTGTCTTTATACAAACTTAATAGAAGAAAGATGGTTCTATGTATTAAAATACGTGGACAATGTTCTAGTTTATTTTGAACAAGATGGGGACGAAATTGAACTACTACAAGAACTTAACAGTCATTTGAAACCAAAGACCTAGGACACATAACGCATTACTTGGGAATGCAAATCTCAAGAGAAGAAGATGAAATGTTCACATTAAGTCATAAATGCAAGATTCAAGAAACCATTGAGGAAATCAGTATTCAAGAAGCAAAGATAGCAAATACTCCTATGGAGACAATTTATGTAAAGGAAACAAAGGATCAGAGTAAACCGTTACAAGATAATCATCTATACAGAAGAGCTATAGGTAAATTGCTATACATTGCAACTGTCACCAGACCAGATATTTCCACAGCAGTTGGGATCCTAAGCAGAAAAGTTTCCAAACCGACACAGATAGACTGGGATGCAGTTAAAAGAGTAATTTGTTACTTAAAGGGTACAATTAATAAGAAGCTTAAACTCTCAGTAAGCACAAGTCACAAGTTAACACTATATGTTGACTTAGACTGGGCACAAATGACAGAAAATGCACAAGTGGATATCTATTCTCAATCGTCGGAAGAGGATTAATTAGCTGGACAAGCAAGAAACAGTCTTCCGTAGCACTGTCATCTACAGAGGCTGAATATATCGCACAAACAGGAGTAAATCCAAGAACCATACATATTGTTGTCAAGCATCATTTTTTGAGGGATCTAAAAGAACAAGGTATTATAGAGCTAATCATATCTGTTTAATCGTCAGAAGATATGATAGCTGATTGGGGTTCATATTCACAGATTGAGTGTGTATTTTTAGGAGCTGATTAACTGCACATGTGTAGTAGCTTTTTCCACGCAAAACTATTTACGCACGTAAGTACTTTAGGCACGGACTTGTAAATCTCACCTAGGGACATACGTACGGGGGGGGGGGGGGGGGTTTTTTTCAT
>WWET01002558.1:16162-26360 GCA_011038615.1 Limnodynastes dumerilii
ATCCAGACGGTAGAAGTGAAAGTGGGTGGGTGAAGCCCAGGAGTAACTTTACTCTCTTAATTTCAAGCTCCTTCTTAAGTCTTGATCCAGCCCTAAGCATCTTGTCGGAGAAAGACATTACAGACATAAATCAAAGATAGGTTTAATTGAAGAAGCCTAGTCTGTTAAGAAGGAATGTTGTAATATGTGCAACAGACTGTGGGTTTATTCATATGCATATACTTACCTTGGAGAGACAGCAGATGGCGATATATTAAAGTACACTTCCTGTTTTACATGTGTGTTCTAGTAAAATGTCTCAAGGTGAAAGGAAAGTGAACCTTGAAGCTCATGTTGCAGATATATTGTATTTAAGTTACTGAAAGTTGATGTTTGTCATGTTTATATTGAGACTGTTAACCAGTACTATATAAAGAAGTTATACTTTACAAAACTGGTCCTGACTGATTGCAAGGTAACTCCTTTGATGATCTTCTATGTATGAGACTTCCCGCTACACACCTATGGTATTTCATCGCCACTTGCCAACACTATGGGCATCCGCATCAACGTCTGTAATATCACAATCACTCCTGCTGTGACAGTGGCTGCTGACAGTAGCTGCTATCATCACAGTTGCAAACATTTGAAAAGAATTAAGAATTTGATAGACGAGGTTCATCTGCATCAACGTCTGTGATGTCACCCTAAATCCTGCTGTGATGTCACAGTGGCTGCTGACATCACAGTGGCTGCAGACATCAACTGCAGACATCACAGTGGTAGCCAGCATTGGAAAGAATTAAGCATCCGAGGACCTAGAGGCATCCGCATCATCGTTTGTGATGTCATCCTCATTTCTGCAGTGATGTCACATTGGCTGCTGACAGTAGCTGCTGACAACACAATGGCTGCAGACATCAACTGATGACAACACAGTGGCTGCAAACATTGGAAATAATTAAGAATCCGATGACCTAGGGGTATCCTCATCATCGTCTGTAATGTCACCCTCACTTCTGCAGTGATGTAATCACAGGGCTGCAGACATCATGGACTGGATTCAGAGATCCGTTTTCACATGGAGTTGCGTGCATATTTTGGGATCGGATGAACTGCTCATGCGTAGTAACTTTATTTATGCTATTTATGTTGAATTTACGCACAGAAGTCCATTAGGCATGTACTTGTGAATCGTACTTGGGGACATATGTGCAGAGGGGCATGGTTGAAACCCGTACGTTCAAAGTTACGTGAGAGTGGGTGGGGGGATGCATTTAAATGGGCATTTTAGGGCGCGGTTAGATAGATATGCACGTACGTGCCTTAACATACGCCCATAACTACACACTTACAGATAAGTGTTCTATGGTGGCATAAGTCACCAAAAACACAGCCGTGTAAGGGGAGTTTCAAGGGTGTTACCTTGCGGCGTGCGTGCGTATAATTGCATACCTTCAAAAAACGTTTCTCTGAATCAGGTCCCAAATGCTGAAATCACAGTGGTGTCCAGCATTGAAAAAGAATTAAGGATCCGATGACATAGGGGGATCCACATCATCATCTGTAATGTCATATTAACTCCTGCAGTGATGTCACATTGGCTGCTGACAACAGGTTCTGACATCACAGTGGCTGTAAACATCCACTGGTGACATCACATTGGTTGCCAGCATTGGAAATAATTAAGAATCCGATGACCTAGGGGCATTTGCATCATTGTCTGTGATGTAACCTTGACTCCTGCAGTGCTGTCACAGTGACTGCTGACAGTAGCTGCTGACATCACAGTGGCTGCAGACATCAACTGCTGACAACTGGTCCTGTCTGATTGCAAGGTAACTCATGTGATGATCTTTTATGTATGAGACTTCCCACTGCATACCTACTATATTTCATCGCCACTTGCCAACACTATATAAACGCATAAATTAAAAAAGCAATAAAGAGCGCTTGTAAAACCTGTTAGAAAATTTTATTATTCACTAAGAATCTAAATTAAAAAAACAATAAAATAAATCAATATACAAATATTATTAAAACCAACGGAATTTTAACACATAGCTAATATAATGAAAACTAGCTGTTGATCAGGCAGCCAGTTTTTTCTATTTAAGAACTGGAATAAACCCAATAAGACAAATATTTTGCTGATGTTATAAAAGTCAATATTTCTTTGCCTAAAATAATAGACTTCAATTTTTCTTTATGCTAATAACACTAGAGAAATTGTAGAGAGAGCCACCTTATCAAAGTATTGCTCAAGATTTGTCAGTCCACCGAACACAACCTTTTAAGGTTTAGAGAAGTTTTTGCTCAAGAGTGCTCTTTTGGTCAAGAATGTCGATTCAGTCAGCTGGTTATTCAAATTGCTCAAGACATAGGTAAGTCACCATCTGGATCTGTATAGATAGCACACCCAGACAACAATCAGCTGATAGATGGAATAAAGTGTTACTTATCTGTATCGATGGCCACAGTTGTAATGGGGATTATATGCCTTTCAGACTCAAACTGCACGTGCAATGAAAACTGTGTCCGTCCGTGGTACTGTCTGTCTGGATTATCCCAAAGGTTTGACGTTTACCAGCTGGGACACACCTCTTATGTGTCAGACGGACTTCTGCCCGAAATTAGTTCACCGGCTGCAATGCCGATAATAGTGCTATTCTCAGCAGAACTTAGTGGAACAAAAGCAGGTCCCACTGCTTTCTATACTTGGTCAAATCTCTAGTTGAATTCTTGAGATGCTGGCAGGCGCCAGCCTGCGGCTGCTGTATATTATGTTCCGCAGCCTCTGGTTATTGGCATCAGTTATATATCAGCAAGATAATTTCTTTTGAAGTCCTGAATGTGGGTTCAGACAATAGCAATGCAAGTTCCGTAGCTTAAATGTTTTTTAGAACACCTCAACGCGTTTCTCAACTCACTGTTGTTTCGACAGTAGCTCCCTTAAAATATAGGGAGCTTTCTCCCGATTTAAATTAAACATGTTGAAAGATTAAATAATCGTACTAGAGCGTTTCTGGTGTGTTTATTTGGCTAGAACGATTATTTACCCGATCACCCAATAATTGGGTGATTGGGCTGATAATCACTCTGGTGTATGGCCAGCTTTACGACGTATTTATGACTGAATTAATTTATTCATTCAATTAAATGGCTTCTCATCTTCATTATAGCAGTGAACACCACATGTTAAACCTTTTATAACTCAAAGTACTGTCTCAACAAGTATTATACTTAGGTCAGTTTAGGTTGGCTGAAAATCTGGTCATTAAGTTACTGTATTGTGAGTTATAATTTACATTAAAATATCTACTCATATGTTAGATCTGCTCTCCATGCTTGTCAGTTGCCATGATCAAACATTTACGCAACTTGATCAGATACTGCAATTTGTACTTTTTAACAGATTATGTTGTATAGTTGGTTATGGCCGTGATTACAGTGGCCCCCACCTGGTCTCTCTATTTCTGTTGACAACACTGAAATAATCCCTACTCATAAATCTCGATGCTTAGGTGTCACCCTGTGACTGTGAACTGTCCTTTGTCACATATGTGATAATGTTCATGAGTAATAAGACCTACTGAGACTGATGGTATCAGAAATATTATACTTGAGCTTCATAGTGGATAAATATAAGGCACAAATTAGAACATTCTTCTGGACATTATCTGACACTATATTGGTTACACATAGGGAATCGCAGCGCTATTTGCAACTTTTTGAGATTAATTCTATTTTAATGTAGTGCTTTGGGACACTATTTGCATTAAACTGCTTATTCCCACACACATGCAGATGTGGCTGTGTCTCTTTCCAAGTTTACCAACTTGTACATCCTGCTGCTTAATATTTGTCCAACCTATTTACAACTACTTTGCTATCCGTTTTCAGTTATGTTACATAAACAACACAAACTTGAAAACTTTCCTTTCTATACTAAAATGACCCTTAGTTCTGGTAGTAACACTGCTGTGTGACTGGATCATAGAGAGCACTGTGCACTTTTACCATATAAACTGGCTGGTCCATTGTGTTATATATAGCACTTGCGCTTGTGTATCAATTCCCAATATGCTATAAAGTGTAAGCTTACAGACAGGACCCTCTTACCCACCCAGGACCAGATTGCAATGCGGATCCACTAAAACGTACTATTCAGAGGTGCCTGTCACGCACCTCTGAATTGGCCAAAGCAAAAACGGCACTTTACAAAAAAAAGTCTGAGCTGTAATAACGCCAACCGCAGACAAGCTGTCTTTTTTTTATTTATTTGGTGAAAAAATATTAACCCCTTCCCAGGACATCCCGGTGCTAATGACAGTTCTACTGTCATTGGGGCATATTTATAACCCTGCCCATCGTGGGAAATCTCATTTGAAACGTGAATTCCCATGATGGGCAAGGTATAAATATGCCCCAACGTTATTAGCGCCAGGATGTCATGCTTGTAACAGGTCTTACAAACGCTCTTTATTGCTTTTTTAGTTTTATCTACATTGGGGATTTTTATCCTCCCTATTAGAGCGGCTATACAGACCTGTTTGAATTGATGCTAATTGTGGTGTAGCGTTAGTGCCATAAGCGCTCCAGTGGGCGATTTATATATAAACGCATAAATGTCTGTGATATCACTCTACAGTGACAGTGGCTGCTGACAGTAGCTGCTATCATCACAGTGGCTGCAAACATTTGAAAGAATTAAGAATCCGATGACCGAGGTTCATCTGCTTCAACGTCTGTGATGTCACCCTAAATCCTGCTGTGATGTCACAGTGGCTGCTGACAGTAGCTGCTGACATCACAGTTGCTGCAGACATCAACTACTGACATCACAGTCGTTGGCCAGAATTGGAGAGAAGTAAGAATCCACTGACCTAGGGGCATCCGCATCAACATCTATGATGTCACCCTCACTCCTGCAGTGATGTCACAGTGGCTGCTGACTGTAGTAACTGACATCACAGTGGCTGCAGACATCAAGTGCTGACAACACAGTGGTTGGAAGCACTGAAAACAATTAAGAATTCGATGACCTAGGGGCATCCACATCATGGTCTGTGATGTCACACTCACTCCTGCAGTGATGTCACAGTGGCTGCTGACATCAGCTGCTTATATCACAGTGGCTGCAGAGATCAAGTGCTGACATCACAGTGGTTGCCAACATTGGAATTAATTAAGAATCTGATGACCTTGGAGCGTCTGTGATATCACCCCCACTCCTGTCACATTGGCTACTGACAACAGCTGAAAAGATAACAGTGGCTGTAGACATTAACTGCTGACATTCCAGTGGTAGCCAGCATTGGAAAGAATTAAGTATCAGATGACCTAGGGGCATCCGTATCATCATCTGTGATGTCACTGTAACTCCTTCAGTGATATCACAGTGGCTGCAGACAACAACTTCTGACATCACGTTGGTTGCCAGCATTGGAAAGAATTAAGAATACGATGACCTAAGGGCATCTGCATCAACATAAACCTCAATACTGCAGTGATGTCACATCAGCATCTGTGATGTCACCCTCACTACTGCAGTGATGCTCACAGCAGCTGCCAACATCACAGTGGCTGCATAGATCAACTGCAGACATCACAGTTGTAGCCAGTATTGGAAAGAATTAAGCATCTGATGACCAATAGGCATCTGCATCATCGTTTGTGATGTCACACTCATTCCTGAAGTGACGTCAGAGTGACTGCTGACAGCAGCTGCTGACATCACAGTGAGTGCCAACATTGGAATGAATTAAGAAACCGATTACCTAAAGGCATCAGCATCATCCTCTGTGATGTCACCCACACTCCTGCAGTGATATCACAGTGGCTGCTGACAGTAGCTGCAGACATCACAGTGGTTAACAGCATTAAGGACAATAAAGAATCTGATGACTTAGGGGCATCCAAACCATTGTCTGTGATATCACACTCACTCCTGCAGTGATGTCACAGTGGCTGTTGACAGTAGCTGCTAACATCACAGTTTCTGCAAACATCAACTACTAATATGACAGTCGTTGGTAAGTTTTAGAGAGAAACAAGAATCCAATTTCCTAGGGGCATTCGCATTAACGTCTGTCATGTCACCCTCACTATTGCAGTGATGTCACAGTGGCTGCTCACATCAGCTGCCAACGTCACAGTGGCTGCAGACATCAATTGCTGACATAACAGTGATAGATATCATTGGAAAGAATTAAGAATCAGATGACCTAGGGGCATCAGCATCATCGTTTGTGATGTCACACACTTCTACAGTGATGTCACATTGGCTGCTGACAGTAGCTGCTGACAACACAGTAGCTGCAGATATCAACTGCTGACATTACAGGTGTTGCAAACATTGGACAGAATTTTGAATCCGATGACCTAGGGCATCCGCATCAACATCTGTGATTTCACCCTCACTCCTGCAGTGATGTCACAGTGAGGGCTTACAGCAACTGCTGACATCACAGTGGCTGTAGACATCAACTGCTGACATAACAGTGGCTGGCAACATTGGAATGAATTAAGAGACTGATGACCTAGGGGCATTCACATCATCGTCTGTGATTTCACCCACGCTGCTGAACTGCGCATGCATAGTATCTTTATTTGTGTTAAATTTATGCACGGAAGTCCATTAGGCATATACTTGTGAATCGCACTTGAAGACATATGTGCGACTGGGGCATTGTTGAAATCCGTACGTTCAAAGTTACGTGAGACTGGGTGGGGAGATACATTTAAATGGGCATTTTAGCGCCAGTTAGATAGATACGCACGTACGTACCTTAATGTACGCCTGTAAATACACACGTAGGGATAAGGGTGTCCTGTGGTGGCCTAAGTCATCAACAACACAGCCATGTAAGGGGAGTGTCATGGGTGTTAACTTGCGGCGTGCGTATAATTGCGTACCTTCAAAAAAACAGTTCTCTGAATCCTGTCCCAAATGCTGAAATCACAGTGGTTGCAAGCATTGGAAAGAATTAAAAAGCTGATGACCTAGGGGCATGCGCACCATCGTCTGTGATATCACCCTCACTCCTGCAGTAATGTCACAGTGGCTGCTGACAGTAGCTGCTCACATCACAGTGACTGTAGACATTAACTGCTGATATGAGAGTGGTTGCCAGCACTGAAAAAGAATTAAGAATTCGATGACGTAAGGGGATCCACATCATCGTTTGTAATGTTCTACTAACTCTTGCAGTGATGTCACAGTGGCTGATGACAGCAGCTTCTGACATCACAGTGCCTGCAAACATCCGCTGGTGACATCACATTGGTTGCCAGGATTGGAAAGAATTAAGAATCTGATGACCTATGGGCATTTGAATCCTTGTCTGTGATGTTACCTTGACTCCTGTAGTGATGTCACAATGACTGCTGACAGTAGCTGCTGACATCACAGTGGCTGCAGACATCAACTGCTTACATCACATTGGTAGCCAGCATTGGAAAGAATAAAAAATCCGATGACCTAGGGGCATCCACATCATCGTTTGTGGTCACACTCACTCCTGCATTAATGTCACAATGGCTGCTGATAATAGCTGCTAACATCACAGTGACTGGAGCCATCAACTGCTGACATCACAGTGGTTGCAAGCATTGGAAGAAAATAAGAATCCGATGACCTAGGGATATGAATATCATTGTTTGTGATGTCACCCTCAATCCAACAGTGCTGTCAGAGTGGCTGCTGACAGCAGCTACTGAAATTATAGTGGCTGCAGACATCAACTGCTGACATCACAGTGGTTGCAAGAACTGGGAATAATTAATAATCAGATGACCTTGGGGCATCCGCATTATTGTATGTAATGTCATACTTACTCCTGCAGTGATTTCACAGTGGCTGTTGACAGCAGCTGCTGACATTGCAGTAGCTGCAGATATCTTCTGCTGACATCACAGTGGTTGCCAACACTGGAAAGAATTAAGAAACTGATGATCCAGGGGCATCCACAACAACGTCTCTCAAGTCATACTCACTCCTGCAAAGATTTCATAGTGGCTGCTGACAGTAGCTGCTGACATTACAGTGGTTGCCAACACTGGAAAGTACAAGTACTGAACCCTGGGGTACACTCCACTGGTTACCTTACCATTCCCAGAAGGGATTTACTACAACCCTCTGCTGTCTATTCTGTAACCAAAATCTAGTCCATGCAACAATTTTTAAGTCCAATCCCAAAGCTTCCAGTTTATTTGACACTCTGCAATATGGCACAGTGTCAAAAACTTTACTAAAATCTAAATAAGCTATGTCTACAGCTCCCCCTTTATCCAATACTTTACTGACCCAGTCCAAAAATTTAATAAGATTTGTTTGACATGATCTTCCCCCAGTGAATTCATGCTGCTTGGGATCCTTTAAATTTCTTGATTTAAGATACTGTACAATTTGTTCTTTTAAAAGTGTTTCCATGAATTTTCCTACTGATGTTAGACTCACTGGTCGGTAGTTTGCCGCTTCTTCCCTACTGCCACTTTCATGCAGATGGACTACATTTGCTATTTTCCAGTCCTCTGGAATCACCCCAGTTATTAGTGACTGTTTGAATAATTCATTTAATGGTTTTACCAGAACCTCTCTAAGCTCTTTTAGTATCATAGGATGTATCCCATCCTGTCCCACTGATTTGTTCACATTCAGCTTTGAAAGTTCTTTTAATACCTGCTCCTCAGTGAAAGCAGTAGTAATAGTCTCCTTTGTATTAATAGTCTTCCCATTAAAAAGTGGTCCCTTTCCCTCTATTTCCTTTGTGAACACTCAACAGAAATACTTGTTAAGATGATATGCCATAGCCCTTTCACCATCAACAAGAATCCCACTCTCCATTTTGAGCCTTACAATAGTCTCTTTAGTTTTTCGCCTTTCATTTATATACCTGTCATGACCCTGACCTCACCTGAGGCTTTGTGACTTATATGGGGCTCAAGGGGTTAATCACAACAGCCACCTGGTCTGTTCTACAATGACTAATGCCCCTTCTCCCACCCCAAATGTGACTTATTACCAATGAACTACCACCACCAAGGCTATTCACGGGAGGCCTTCGGTTCTCCTTTACCCAAATCACACACAGTTATGCTTTACCAGAATTATCATCAACCCAGAATGACCTCTTCTGTTACCCGTCAATAGCGTTTAATAACCGAGCTGGTCTGACACGTGAATCCATAAGAACACAGAGACATGAACTTATTAATTGATATTTAATATGATAATTATCACAATGCTTAGTTACAGAGAATAACAAAATAGACATACAATATGCAGAACAGTTTCTTATAAAATAAATAGATGAAAACGCAGAAAGACTTACACACAACCTTCCCTGCCTCAGATTTGTAGATTACTGGGGAATATGGAACACTTCCTTCCGTCCAGAAGATCTAATGAAGTGAACCCCATGTACACACGTTTTTAAAGACCAAAACCTGCAGGATCTTCTGCAGAAATCTAGCTTTTATGACCCCCCCTAATAAACTGATCCATTTACAACAGGGCCCTAACCTGACCACCTTGTTCTGCCCCATTACATTCAAGGTATTTCCCTGAATCACCAGACCCTAGCCAAACAGAGGTCACTTTATATACAGATATTTAATTTGTACACATAATATCTGATTATATCCTGACAATACCTATAAAAGCTTTTGTCCCCTTTTACCCAGTGGGCCAGTTTTTCCTCAGTTTGTGCCTTTGCTGCCCTGTTAACCTTTTTAACCTCCTTCTGCTTTGCAAAATACTCCTTCCTGTCATCATTAGTTTGAATTTTATTATAATTCCGAAAGGTCATCTTTACTGCTTTCACTATACTTGCTACCTCTTTTGTAAAACACATTGGCTTTCTTTTTCTGGGGGTTTTCCTAAACTTTTTATACAGAGGTCTGTTGCTGTTAATAATGCATTTTTTTAATTTCCCCATTGCTCCTGTACTCCTTTCATGTGCCTCCACTCTGCCATAGAATCACTTACACATTTTCCCATTCTCACAAAATCTACCTTCCTAAAATCTAGCACCCTTGTCTTTATGTGGAACGTGTCTCTCTCAGTCATTACTACACCATACTGCTTGATAATCACTGTATCTTAGGTTCTCACCCACACTTACTTCTGAGATTCTGTCGCCATTTGTAAGTACCAAATCCATAGGCGGCCCACGGCATAGGCCGTATAGGCGGCCGCCTATGGCCCCCCGGGGCC